>VDFB02088701.1:86102-121950 GCA_007258455.2 Sequoia sempervirens | reverse complement strand
AGTTGTCGCTTAATGTTGTGTGTAGCACAAAAATAAGAGAATTCAGTTGAACAAAACTTCCCCCCATTATCTAACCTTAGAGTAACAATCTGAGAACCTAATTCTTTCTCAACTAAGGCTTTAAACTATTGAAATGTGTTGAACACATCTGATTTATGTTTCAGAAAATACACCCACATTTTTTGACTAAAATCATCAACAAACAATAAAAAATACTTGGACCCAGTAACAGGAGTGTTCATCAGTCCACATACATCAGCGTGAACCAATTGAAGTACCTTGGAGGCTCACCAAGAATCACCATCTGAGAACGATGTCTGATGTTGCTTTCTAGTTTGACAAGCTCCAAAAACTCCACAATTTTGAGTTTGAATCTAGGGTATACCAGTAACCAAACCCTCTCGAGATAGTTGAGAGAGGTAATGCACATTCAAGTTCCCATAACGTTGATGCCAAATTTTGCTGATGGAAGTGCTTCTAGCTACCAAAATTTGTTCCTAAGAATCACCAAAATTAGCAAGTCTGTACAAATCGTGATCCTCAAGTCCCATAGTAATTATAGTACGAGTCTCCCAATCAACGATGTTGCAAGTGGACAAATTGAAAACAACATCTAACTGGGGAGAATGCCTCATGATTTGACTAACTGAGAGGAGATTATGTTCCATGCCTAAAACATAGTAGACATCGAGAAAGAGTAAATTTCTTCCTCCAGAGTGAATTTGGACAATGCCTTTACCAACAACTGTGTACTCTTCACCTCCTCCAAAAATGACAAAATCAGAGAAGGGTTCAAACTTTGTGAACCAATCCCGACAATGTGTAAAATGTCATGAAGCCCCGGAATCGATATACCAGGCAGAAGAATGTACTAGATCTACAGTTCTCTTTTCCATAAACGTATAGAATGCATACTCTTTCTACTCAGTGTGCTCAATGACATGTTCCTTTTGTTGAGACCATCCCTGCTTCTTTTTTAGAAGCCAAACAAGTGTGACAATCAGCCTTAATTTGATCATATTTGTGGCAATAATTGCACTAAACGTTCTTCTTCTTCTTCTTGTCCTAAGAAGAACCAGAGCCTTTCGACTAAGAAGATTGAACCTTCCCTTTGTTCTTAGCAAAAGATTTGGTAGATAATGCTTGTTCTATGGAGGATGAACTGGTACTACTTCCAAACTGTTGTCTCCAACGATTCTGTTGTATAAGCTTGTTACACAAGTCTGGAAACTTCAAGTCAACATTTGTTGAAGTAATATTGAGCATCTTAATGAAATGCTCATAAGACTTTGACAAACTTTTCAAAGTAATGATGACCATGTCCTCTTCCGCCATCTTTCGACCAATAGCTTCCAACTGGTCGCTAATGTCCTTTATCTTTGTCAGATGCTCTTGGAGAGTGGTGTTCTTCTCGTCCATCATTATTGAAAAGAGCATGTTCTTAAGAAAGAATGCATGACTCTTATCTGACGTTTCATGGAGATCCTTTAGATTCATCCAGACCTCAGTAGTTTTTTTCCTGATGGCACTTGTGGTAGCTAGTTGTTAGTAACTAAAAGCTTGATGAGCATGATGGCTTCCCGATTGCATTCATCCCATTTGTCTTCATCTTTTCCAAAAATGGTAGGTCGAGGTGATGTACCTAGAAATATTGCATCAAGACATCGATACTCAAAGATGGTCAGCATATGTTGCTTCCAGGTGTTGTAATTCTTCCTGTTGAACTTCTAGCTGCTTTCAAGCATTATATTCGTTAGAGATGTCATCACATACCTTGCAGTCAAGCTGGTGATGACAAAATAATGCACAGAAAACATAAATAGGTTCTTGAAAAAAAATTCCATTGAAAAAATTGAAACCCTAGCATGGATTTCAAGGTTTTACTGAGAACCCAAAAAATATTAATAAAAAACCAAAAGGATTGAAGAATACCCAAAAAAATTTAATAGCACAAATTTTGAGGCATGAAAAAATGAACAACCCAATGGAGATCTCGAAAAACCCAGAAGGAATCTACAATCAAAACAATTTTTTGCCTTGAAACAGAGGTTTAAAACCCTAGGTGGCCATGAAAGCACAAAAAAGTTGCAGAAAACAGCTTGAATCTGCACAAAAATTTGGCAAAAAAGATGCCAAACCCTAGGCGACCAGGTTACAGGAGGAGGCGACCAAGTTCAGTCACAAAAAACACCAAAAATCATACTCACTATTGTCTGAAAAAATATGACCTGATATGGTTGAAAGATCTACACAAAATTACCATAAAAATGTGTCTTAACACCAAAAAACATGGGTGGCCAGGAGCAGAGACAATCGCGCACCCAAAAATTTGCAGAGGTCGTGACAATATAGATGAAAATCGTGACTAAAAACAATATAAAAAACTCACGACTTGCAAAGAGAGTGTGACTCAAGGGCTTTCAAAAATGCAACTAGCAAGGATGAAATCACGCCTAGGAGATGCAAAAAATACGCCTTCAGATCGAGATGCAAAAAGCCTTTGAAATATTTGGTAAAAAAAACACAATTTGAAGCTCACAAAAAAATGCGAGATTTTTCTAAACTAGCGCGCCTAGAAGACTACAAATAGACCCACAATTTTTTTGTCTTTAATAGGAGCACGAATTACAGATTTATCACAAAATCTCATGTGAGAATTTATCATGAATTACAGATTTAAAATTTGCCTAGAAACCCTAGTTGCTTTGATACCATGTAAATGGTAAAAAGTCATATATTAACATTAAAAAGTTACAATATAAAGAGCTTACATATAAATGTAGATATTAAATATATCTACCTACCTATAGTTACTGTAGAAACAATAACAACTAAACAAACTAAAAAAAATAAAATGACATTGACCATTAACAATAATAATAATATTCTAACATTTTAGAGCAATCTCCATTAGCATTTAGCATTCAATATCCATCTTAGCTTAGTGTTGCATCAATTTTAGTGTACATATCATCCATTTTAGCTTAATCTTCATCAATGGAATATGTTTAAAAGCTTGTTTCAACTAAGGGGTAGGGAAAGGGCTGACATTCTACATCAATGCAACACCAATCCCCCAATGGCATGAGGTTTGAGTCATTAGATTAGTTTCTTTTAATAATTTCTTGTTTGTTTATGTTTAATGGCTTCTTTATTTGATGTTTTCAAGTATTTCATTCAGAGTTTGACTTAACTAGCTAAATATTGTTTTATTTAGTATGGATCTGGTAGGTTTAGCTTAGTTTATGATCATGCTCACATTCTTGCACTACAAGGAGGGATAAACTAACTGGATTTGACAAATTTTGCTTTATTTTTTTGTGATTTCTAGGTTTTGAGGCAAAGCAATGCTATTGAAATTTTTTAACTTACAATACTTTTGTTGTATTGTGGTGCTTTTGATGCATTGTGGCACTATTGCTTTATTGAGACACTATTTTTTTTTATAGAGCAACACTATTGTGAAACTCCAGAGGTATTATTTTGAGAGAGCGGTGCTATTGTGAAACTTTGACACTATTATAATGATATAGAGGCACTATTGCAAAATAGAGGCGCTATTGAAAATAGTAGTCCATTTGTTTTTCTACTTTTGCACTCCATCTTTAAACAATCATATATTGGTCATATGGTGGTATTTTTTAGATATTTGTTTTGAAATGGGGTAGAATTTTGCACTCTTCACAATGGTGCAGTGGTTTTCAATTTGGTAGAGTTAAATTTTCCATTTTTGCACCTAAATTCAAATCACATTGCAACTTGGTCTAGGTTGTAGGGTTTTGATGCTTAATCATTTATCTAACCCTTAAGTCTTCTTGTTTTCTTGATTTCATCTAGCATTTGGAGCATGGATTGAAGAAAAAAGTTTTCATCAACACTCCTAATGACATCATTTGATTTTATTTTCTAAAAGTGTTTCTCAACATTTGATGAAAGGGTAATCTAACTTGTTTTTTCATTTCATGCTCTAGCATAGAAAATATTTTAATTTAGATCTAAAACTTATAGTGCTATGAGTTATTCCAAAGTTGGATAAAATTGAACCAAACATCACATTTACTTTGGGATTAAAAATGAATAAAACAAATCCATACTTCATTTGGTGCAACTAAAATGAATTCATCATTGTTTTTTAGGACTTAAAAAGAACCATTGTCTACTTTTATTGTTACACTTGAGTAATATTTTAGTGTGCATCCTCTCCCCTTGCGCTTTGTGTGCTCTTGGGTGAAGAGAAACACTCTGAGTTTACAAAAAAATTGAGTCACCCCAAGAATTTTCTACGTATCCTCTCCCCTTACACTTCATGCAATCTTGGGTGTAGAGAAATAACATTTTCTTATTTTTATTAGATAAGGGCCTACATATGAGATACATCTCGCAATGGAGAACTAATAAGTGACCCTAAAAGCACATTTACTGGTGGGCTATATAAAGTTTACAAAATTGAAAGAAAGTAGCTTAAACCAAGGGTGTGGTAGCATGACAATGCCTAATCCTCATTTGAATGTAATGAGTTTGGCAAGAAAGAAAAAAGCTTTAAGTAGCTTATGTATGGTCTATACCCCTTATGTTTACGATTGTCATTAAACACCTTTGTTTAGAGGCCAACCAAGTTTTCTGAAATATTCTTTGAGGTAGTGCATGGGAGGCACACCACTCCCAAAAGTTACTTACCACGTCCGATTTATAGTTGAGGGATAAATCTTAAGAGTTCATTCTCTTGTACAAAGCTAGGCATGTCAAGATGGTGCATTTCCTTGGCATGGCTTATTTGACCTCTCTATAATTTTGGATTTAAAATTATTCCCTTGGGAGTGAGGTAAACCTCCTAAGAAGTGGCATACCTATATTTCTCTAGCTTGTTAAAGTGACTGATTTTGTTAAGTCAAGCTAGTAAGTCTTGTGGAAGAATACTTGCAAAATATCTCCATTACCTTTTGAGTCAGTTTGACACATTTCTTTATTTAAAAAGAACTCAAAACAAACATTGAAAATTGTCATCAAAATTTCAAACCCTTTGGTTAATGTGAATACCTTTGAAAATCTATATATTATTGCACGTCCTTAAGGATATCTTGTTTTTTTTAAAACAATATCTTTGAGGCTTCATAATATTTGGGCTTATATCTCAATCCACATTATTCCAAAGTTAACCTAAGGGACCATGACTTTAGCATCTTAATTTTCATAATTTTGAGCTTTGTGGAAATAAATTTTCTTAGTTGTAGACATTTAGAGTCAAACATAATCAAGATATTCCATGTGGTAAAAGCAATCTCATTTAATCAAAATTTAAATAATTGAACCCACAAAGTAGGTACACCTTGATCCTATGTTCAAAATATTTTTTCTTCCAAAAAACACCAAAAGAAAACAAGGAAATTTATACTTAGGTTGTTCACACTTCCAACATCATACCAAAGTTCATCAAAACAAACATTGGTCTCTTATGGTTTAAACACTCCAAGAAAAAAACATGTCTTTCAACACCTTGATCTTGTAAACAAAGTCCTTCTTAGGTTTAAAATATTAGAATCAATCATCCCATTCATATCAAAACATTTTATATCTCACCTCACAAACAACTTTAAAACTTTAGGCATAATAACCTCCTAGACTTGGTTCATCATCAACCTATCACCTAGCTTATCTATGTGTGTAAATGCATCATTTTTCATACATTTAGTTAAGTTACCATCATCCTTTTGAAAAAGTCTATCCTAAAGGTCCCAAGTCTACCCTTGGTATTCACAAATTCGTTAGCATCTTTATCCAAATAATGAACATTTAACCTAAATTCTAGGCTTGTCCAAAGTTAGAAGTCCATCATCCATATCACTCATCCTTTTCATCATCCATTCACACCATTAGTCCTAAACACCTTAGAGGTTCACTTTTACAACAAGATCAAAACATAAGAAAGACATGGAACAAAACCAAACTTTATTTATTATGAGTGACTCAAACCTATGAAACCTTGGAATACAAGAGTTTGATACTAGAAGTTTTACAACTCCATCATAAAATCCATACATAATTTCATCATATCCTACAAAATCGAATGACACAAAAAATAAGGGTATTCCTAATCAAAAATTTGGAACATCTTGTCACATGGTAGATGAAACAAGTTCCACAAATCAATACATCAACCCTTTATACAATGTTCAAAACCCAACAACTCTAGGTGTTCAAAATACACATGAACCTAGGGTTCCAAAACACCAATATCCAATCAAAAATTCCAAGCATGATTATTTCTCATAACAACATTGGTTCACAAGAATAATATATCACAAATATAAATATATCAGACTTGAACATTTTAAATCCATACATGAGGAAATTTGGAATGGATTCATTCATACCTCAACAAAACATCACCCAACAAAATCATCAACAATATCAAGGTCAAGGTCAAAACATCATGCCATCATAAATTCAATACATTCCTCATCAAAATAATAAAAACATTGATTTATATCAACAACACCTTGAACATCATCAAAACATTAATTTACATCAACATCTTCACGATCATCGAAACATGGATGTACAACAAAAAATTGCATATCAAACACAACATCAACAAGCACATCAATCACAACAAAGCTTAAAATCCAGCAACACTACCAAACGTGAATACACTCCTTTAGGGGAGCCAATCAAATCAACATTAAACAAGCTAGTCCATGCTAAACTTATCAATTTTCCAGAGTCATTAAATGGGGTTGAACCTAGCTTCAAGTTCTCATGGTATGATGATAATTATTATTGTGAATACCATAGTGTAAAAGGTCATGACACATCAGATTGTATCAAACTCAAGAGCCTCATCCAAGACCTCATTGATCAAGGAACAATAATTGTTGACAATAATGATCAAGTTTCAATCTTAGATGATCATATAGACAATGTCTCTACCTCACATAAGGAGAAAAATAAATACATCAAGAGTCTTTTCCAAAACATGATTGATGGGCAAGGTTGTTGATGTCACAACTTGCATCATTTAGTAAATTATTTATCGAACTAAATGTGTCTCAGAGCTATATACAATAAGGATGTTGTCACAGACTTTTTTTTGGGGGGGGGAGGGGCGGGGGGGTTTACACTCGATTTGGCTCCTTCAAGAGCTCTCAGGAGTTGAACCATAGTGACTAATTCCTAAGCATTAATTTTATCTTATTTCCTAAATTAAAGTTATGTCAACTTATTTCTGACTTTATTGGACTTGATTGAGACTAATTAATGGAAAAGAATAACATTTACTTTAATTCTTAATGTAAAATATGAAATCCAAATTAATTCTATTTTGCTTCAAAAGAAATCTATCTTAAGATTTGTTGGAAATTAAATGTTATTTTAAGTACAGAAATGAATTGCAAGGAAATAATAATTAATCTAGAAAACATAAACACTAATTTATATGAACAGATTTCCAATGAACTTCAATTCCATCTTTCCATAAGTTCCCATCATTGCTTCTAATTAAACTCAAAAAATAATTACCAAACTTAATTCCTACAAACAACATCTAAATTTGATTAATTTAATAAACCTTACAATGAATCTAACAAACCATTCTAACCATGATAAAATAAAAATTGATTCAAGTAGAATTAACTAACTAGATTTAACATCCAATAAAATGAAAATGATTTAACAATTTAACATTCCAAAATTGACATCTAACATTTCAGATTTAATATTAATGAACAAAAATATCATAAATTAGTAATTTACCAACACAAGATCGATTGCTTTGGTTGAACGGGCCCTACTCTTCCTCAAGTAAGATCTCTTAATACAATGAACCGAGTTAACTTATTTCTTTCATTCAAATTGATCAAAGCGGGACGTAGAACAAAGTATTGCCATCAATTACAAAACTTTGATTGAAATTATTTAACTCCTATCTAAAATTGAAACATGGATATTTATAACCATATCCTTATTAAATTCACAACATGGTGTTTAACTACCAAGATTCAAGGTGTCCAAACTAAAGATTTAAATAAAACTAAATCAAAACTGAAACAGGACAAAGAATAGACATAGAGAAATATGCCAGATCGGTGCTAGGAGTAGAAGTTCCTTAACTGACTACAAAGAAGCCAATTTGTTCTTCAATGATTCATCATCCAGCTGAGCTAATCAATGGCGTGATTAACTTCCTTGATTAAACAGGGAGTTTAACTTCGTATTTAAAACCCTTAAGAAAAGTATAACAATTATGGCAGTAAAAGATCAACACTGCATAATTATCTCATTAATATCATCATAAAATAACGCATTTAACATAAAGGTCCATTACTTCAAATATATCTACCAAATTAGCTAAACATAAAGCAAAGTAAGTAAAAATATTAGTCTATAGTCTACCACCAATCATGTTAATTAACAAAAATAACAAGTCTTTTAAACATAAAATGATTTAAATGAAAGTTTCCTTGATCCTCTCATCATTCTTCCCCACTTGTTATGGACCATCTCCTCATGATTCCTCATCAAGAATTATGGTGGTCTTTGTTGATGGTGCCAAGTTGACCCACAACATGTAGGTAAGATAAAAGTGAAATATCTCACCTCTCTTGAAAAAGACAATCAGCAATCCAACTGGTCACCTCCCAAGGTCTTTGATGTTGGTTCACAACGTTGTTATTTCGCGAAGTGGTCAATATGGTTGTAATTTTCAAGGGGCTTACTGGTTTTGATCTTCTAGATTGTTATAAGATCAAACATATATTTAAACATACTTTAACCGGTGGTTTTAAAGAAAGAGAAAAAGATAGATTAAAGCTTTTGAACTGAAGAGAACGTTGATTCATCCAACTAATCAGACTTGTTACCTTCCAAGGAATTCCTAAACTGAAACTGTAGAATAAGTTAACTTGTAATTAATACAAATTTTCATTCATTGACAGTGCAAACTTTAACAGTAGATTGCAAATCATCACTTAAACAAAACATAAGGTGAAATTTCATTCCTTGAAAGGTTTCCAAATCAAATAATTAATCCAAGATAAATACCATTCTAAAGCACAATATGAAGTAGATTTAAATCTGGTTGCTTCTACTATTGGTGAAACAGATAAATAGCATTTACAAATCTGGAAAGATCATCATAGTATAGAAAACCCGTGTCTTTGAATTATCTCCATCTATACTAAGAAAATCTAGGAGATACATTACTTTCTCTTCCTATTGAACTAAAAACGCCTAACTTCCTGCAAAACCCTAGCTTGCTAAATCTTAAAAAAGGGTCCCTTATCTATCTACTCTGTCTATCCATTCTATTATTTCTATTTTTTTCTCTCTTTACAAAGAGGCGAAAATGCCATATATATAAAATGTGCCAAAAATGAGTCGGCCCCATTTTAGGGTTTACAAAATAAGTCAGTTACAAAAAATGGGTTTGAACAAAGTCCAAGATGCATTAAATGTGTGCACTCTATTTATGTTAGCAAAAGATTGCCCTCGGGCATGGTTTCCAGATCTTTTACAACCATCATCATTAATTCATAGCCCTTGTGTCCGAGCCCGAGACTTCTTTGCAGAGTTGCTTTGAATGTTCTTAAGCATTGTCATTAATATCGAGCTACTTTTTCTAGTAGACATCCCATCTGTCATTAAGACTCGTGGCTTCTTCCTCTCTTTCTAGATCTTTCTGCAAGTTGAACCCCTTGAGAAGTAACATCTGATATTCCTATCATGCTTTAACCCTACAAAACAATGCCCTCGTCAGTCCTCTAAAAGCATAGAAAAATATCATCATTCATCGTACCTTTCATATATCTTTCATTCAATTATACTTAGCAAAAAGAGACTCAACTCTGGCGGAGGTAGAACCAAATCCAAACCAGAAACAACACTTTCCTTTAATACCAGCGAGGGTGGAAGAAACCTCATACCACGTAGGATCTTCAGACAATCAACAGTCATTCAAGCAAAATCGCACATCAGTGAGACACTAGTCGTGTCTCCCCAATGCTATAATGCTCCATTGATGTTATTGGTATAACTAACAACTATCGACAAGAGGTCACAATGAGCTGCAAGAGTCATACTGATATCCAATACAATCTCCCAGACTATCACTATCGGCAAGAGGTCATAACGACATTTCCTATTCAGCCCACATTTCGGCTCCGCATCCATAAAAAGCAAAGTAACTGGGACTACAGCAGGGCGAGGGCGAAGTCACAACCAGATGAGGAAAGTGAGATTGGTTCCAACTCCAAATCCCAAATCCATTCTGAACCTAGCCCCACAAAAAGAGACCAAACACAAGGAACAAACACAGAAACAAACGCAGGAAAAATCAGAGCAAAAACTGATCCTGGGAAAACCACAACAAGGGCAGAAGCGGAACAAAAACCCGACCCTAAACTTTCTCCAAATTCTAGGTTTGGTTTCCATCTCTGCTTCATCTTCGACAACACACAAAGAAATGAGGAAAAAGTCGAGAAAGAATAAAAAGAAGGGGAGAAAAACACCCCAAGAACAAACGACCAAAACAAAAGGAAAAACAAACGAGTTTGGCAGAACCGGGACTGGAACAGAACCAAAACCTGGAACTTCAGAAAAGTTCCAGAGTTTGGTTTTGGTCCACGTCCCACTTTCGCCAAAACAAACAAAGAACTGGAAGAACTAGAATCGGGAATGGAATGGAAACCAAAACTTGGGAGAAATTCCAAAGTTTGGTTTCATCCTGGTTCTGTGTCTGCCAAAACAATCAAGGAAACAAACAAACAAACAAACGCAGAAAACTAGCGAAATTGGAACTGGGACTGGAAGGGGAAATAGAATTGGAATTTAGAAAAAGTTTCAAAGTTCAATTTCATTCCACATCCTACACCCACTATAACAAAGAGAACGGGTGAAAAGGGGTGGAACCGAAACCGAGAACGAAACGGAAACCAAAACTTGGGAGAAATTCCAAAATTTAGTTTCGGTCCCAGTTCCGCGTCCGCCAGAACAAAATAGAAAACACCTAAGGTAGAAAACAAAAGGCCAAAGGAAACAAAACAAAACAAAACAAGGGGGGCCTAATTTAAACAAGTTTAAAATGGGGTGGTTATGCAAGGCATAACAATTGGTGACCTGGCTGAGAAAATGGTTTAACCATTTTCACAAAACTGGAGGATTTAGCTACCCAGAACTCCTAGTTTATAGACATTACAACTCCAGTTAGGTCAGTTTCAACAAACAAGGTTGAGCTAGAATTTCAAATGTAAATCAACACTGGCTACCCCTGAATCTATGTGTGTGCTTGATGGTGCATCACCCTTTTACAAATTTTTCTTCATCTTTTGAACAATAATGTGCAAGATTTGAACTACATGAGTTGATTCCCTTTAGCTGTTGTGCAATGATATCCTGGGCATTGCTCCGCTTCCAATCAAGCATCCATAGCTTTGATGGAGATACCTCTAGTTTTCTCACAGTATTTCTCTATTGCCAGTCAAGCATCCATAGCCCCAGTAGAGATACTAGAATCACCCATTCATATTGAGTTTTTTTTTCTTAGATAGTTCTCTCTTTTTCTTTTCTCTTGGAGTTTTAGATATTTCATTCAGTTCTTTCTCAATATGTCAGATGTTCGACATCTGTTCTGGGTTGAAAACTACCATGGACCTCATAACAGCATCTAGGGAATCAGATTTTTCACTCAAATCTTGCAACACCATCTCCCTAAGACAAATATACCATTGCAAAAGGAGATGTTTCTATTGATTTGTGGCAGATTTAGTCATAGTTAATGAAGATTGCTTACTTTGCACCTTGTTTTCAAGACTTTCCACAACTCTCATTGATAATGGACACAAAACAATGAATTTAGGACAAAATCATCCAACCAGAAAACCTAAAAATATCTAAACCAACCTCTCTCCAGGAAACCAAACTATACTTCAAATAACAACCCCCTTACAATTGCATAAAATGAGGATCCCGACAAAGAAAAACAAAGGAACAACAAGCAAAAGAACAAAAGAAAAGGAAAATAAGGAAAACAACAAAATTATTTACATATACACAACCCAAAAAAAATACAAGGTCTTTCACGACCCAAAGTAATGTTTAAGAAATTGTCCATTAACAAGCAATGGAACAGGTTCTCCTATTAAATAGCTCAGTCGGAAAGCATTTTCTCCTAGGATTTTAGCAATTTGATAAGGACCTAACCAAAGCTTATCAAATTTTTGGTGATCGCCTTTCTTTTTTTTAGCCTTATCCCACAGCAGCACAAGGTCTAATATTCTGAAAGCCTTGATTTTGGCTCTTTTGTCAAACCAACATTTGACAACAACCTGGTGCTTAAAGAATTGTTGCAAAGCAACATCTCTCTGCTCTTCTAATCTCAAAAATCCAACTAACCTTACTTCAATCCTATCATCACTAGAGTAAAATTCTTGCATAAATTTTAGGATAGGTATTTGAAAGTGAATAGGGAACATGGGCTCTTGGCCATATACTAGCTTAAATGGTGAATTCTTTAAAGTAGCCTTGATCCTAGTCCTATCTGCCCATAAAGCAAATCTTAGCTGGGTATGCCAATCTCTAGGATTGTTCTCTAATAGTTTTTTAATTACTCCTAGGAGATTCTTATTAGTTGATTCCACAACTCCATTTCCTTGCGGATAACAGTTTGAAAAATACTTTAAAACAATCTTATGTTCATAAGCCCATGAAATCAACTCGGCAGAAGAAAAGGCAAGGCCATTGTCACATACCAGTGCAAAGGGTACTCCAAACCTGGTTGTGATGCATTTAGTGAGGAACTTGATTACTACTTTCATTGTACTATTCTTGCAAGGTATAGCTTTTTTCCATCTCGTGCAGTAATCCGTGGTAGTCAAAATGAATTTGTGTCTTGCAAAAGAATTAGGATTA
Source organism: Sequoia sempervirens (assembly GCA_007258455.2). Classification (NCBI taxonomy): domain Eukaryota; kingdom Viridiplantae; phylum Streptophyta; class Pinopsida; order Cupressales; family Cupressaceae; genus Sequoia; species Sequoia sempervirens. The sequence continues at coordinate 109,050 of VDFB02088701.1, read as the reverse complement.
ATTACCCCAACAAAATCAAGTTCCCATTGGGCAAATGGCCTTACCTCATAAATAGGTTGCAATGGCAAGGCTAAATGGCACTCTCTTGATGCAGAATTCTGACATGTATGACATGTCTAGACATGTTGATGTCCATCCCTGAACACATGGGGCCAATAATAACCAGATCTGAGGATCTGATGTGCTAACGAATCTACAGAATCATGGCCTATGCCATATTTCCCATGAAATTCAGCAATTGCATGCTTAGCCTCTTGATGATCAAGGCATCATAGATAAACTCGCTCAAAGTTCTTTTTGTATAACAATATTCCTTTAAGCATATAATGGGATATTTTCATTCTTAGTGCTCTCCTCTGAGTTGTATTCATTCTCTTTGGGAACCAATTATTGAGCATGAAATAAATAATATCAGCATACCAAGGGTCATTAGAAAAGGACTGTATTGTGTACTGCTAACAAATAATGTTCTCAATAGCATCCACCATTAATTTAGATAGGCCTTGACCTCAGAAAAGTTTCATAGGGTGAATCTCTAGATCAAACTCCTGTAGAATAGCCATCCATTTCCCCCTTTGTTCTCCCAACTCACTCTGCATAAGTAGAGACTTTATAGCCGCATCGGGAACCACGACAATAATCTGACTTCGAAGGATATAGTTCCTAAACTTAATGACCACTCTAACCAGCGCAAAAGCTTGTTTCTCAAGAGGTGGGTAATTGACTTCATCATTCTTGAACGAAGAGCTCATGAAGGAAATTGGTCTCTCATCCCCCTCCTCTCTTTGTTGTGTCAGAATAGCGGCACACGAATGTTCAAAGGAAAAAGAATAAATATAAAATGGCTTCAAGTAGTCAAGGTTGGTGAGGACTGGCACTTCCAAAATGGATTGCTTAACTTGAGAAAAAGCAGCCTTTGCCTCATTACTCCATTCTATTTTAGCATCTTTCTTCATCATTTCGTTCAAAGGTTTAACAATCTCTGCAAAACATGTGATAAACTTTCTCACAAAGTTGATATTTCCAAAGAAATATCTCATCTCCTTCTTACTTCCTAGCATGGTTAACTTTAAAATAGACTCAACTCGGTCTAGATCTATCGATATCCCTCTTTCTAAGATTATGTGTCCCAAAAGTTTCCCTTCAGAAACCCCGAATACACTTTTTAGGGTTCAGAGAGACCATATTCGATACATCTTTCAAGAACTTTAGCCAAGTCTGCAGCATGGTTTAATCTATCTTTAGAGAATACTATTAGGTCATCCATGTAAATGATGATGCATTTACCAATTAAATCTTTGAATGCTATGTACATGGCATGTTGAAAGGTTGCTCCAGCATTTATCAAACCAAATGGCATCCTTTTATAAGCAAATGTTCCCCACTTAGTAGTGAAGGTTGTCTTCATTCTGTCTTCATAATTAACAATCACTTGATTGTATCCAGAATAACCATCCAGGAATGATATCATCTAAGACCCATTGACAATTTGTAAGGCTTTTTCTAGAGAAGGGAGTGGGTAGCTATCTTTTTTTGAAGCTCTATTCAAATTCCTGAAATCTACACATAGCCTAATCTCTCCATTCTTCTTACGAATTGGAACCAAGTTAGCCACCCATGTTGAATGTCGTACAGGGAAGATTATTCTTACAAAAAGCAATTTAAGAACTTCCTTAAAGATCAGTGGTTCAATTAGGGCGTTGACAAGACATTGTTTCTGTCAAAATGGTCTAGCCTCAGGCTTCAAAGGAATAGTATGAGTTATCATAGAAGTATCAAATGCTTTTAGATACTCATACCCCCAAGCTATCGCAACAATATCTTTCTTTAGTGCCCTTAGTATATCTTTCAAATTTCTCTTGGACAGACTTTCCCTATGTAAACATTTCTTTCAAAGCCAAAATCAGCTAGGTTAACAATTTCATATTCACCTCCTTTATCTTCAGTTGACACCTTTTCTCGAGCCCTTGGGTCTAAATCAAAAATTCTTTCTAAGGCCACCCCTTGGGAATGCTATTACCTTTTAAATTGAGGGACCCCTCTATATCGCAGCCTTCGAGGTTCCAGTCTCCTTGATCCCTGTTGGACGCATTGATGATCTATCCTTCAAAAAAATTTGAGCTTGCTAGAAAAGCAAGGATATGTTGATCATTGTTGAAGACTTGAAAGTTTCTGACATTATCAGGAACAGTCGAGGTGGATATCAACTCTACTGAGAATCTCTAAAGCTTTCATCCTTGCATGGGTTCCAGGGTACTTGTGGCAACAACTAATGAATCAGCTATTTGATTCTCCTATCTAGGGATTAAACTAATTCCAAAGGCATCAAAGTCTTCAATCAGGTTCCATACTCAATTTCTATAAGCTACCAGCCTTTTATTGTGACATGTGTATTGGTTGTGTACTTGCCTAATAATCACTTATGAATCTCCTTTAACCATCAAGGTGGTAACTTTCTTCTGATGTGCCAACATCAGTCCCTGAGCCAATGCTTCATATTCTACTATGTTGTTAGTGCATCTAAACTGCAACCTATAAGAAGCAAAAAATGTTTTCCCTTTCAGGCTAGTTAATTCAATTCTAACACCACACCCTATTTTGGATTTGGATCCATCAAACGTGAGGATCCATAGCTAACCATGAGTTGGGGTTGATCCCTTTGAATTCATCATGGGTGTTTGGATAAGATGAACCATAGGTGAGGCCACATGATCTTTTGCATCAAATATTGGGAATAGGTGTTTAATAGGTTTATCAGGTGCAATATTTGATTCCTGCTTAGATATATCATGTAATCCTAGAATATCTTTTCGAAAGTCACTTGTATCTTTGATTAGTCCCTTGGGTTTTGGTATACTTGTGAGTGCAGGGGTATCAAACAAACCTTGGGGTTGTTCATCGTAACTACGTTGGTCCGGTATTGTGACCGGGTAGGTTCAGCTTGAGGAAGGACTTCCTCTGAAGGTATATTATCCCTGGTTAACATTATTGCATTTTTGACTTCAAATGAGAAGTGGTCTGAAGTAGCCTCAAGGTGACTTGGGCGGGTCTCTTCAATTTGGAAAACATGGTTTAAAACACCAATGAAGGGTTGGCAGGTCAGTTCCGAATGATTTTGGTAGTGTACCTTGCACCAATTAGGGAGTAGAAGACTCCACAAATTGATATCTTCCCCTAAGACTAGTTGATCTTGTTGCAGCTTCCTAATCAATACCTATTGGTTTTCATTAATCATGGGATCAGGGAATTTTTGCATTGACAAATCATTAGAATCAAGAATCGAAAAGGTTAGAATTTCCTCCCCTTTATAAACCCCTATCTCGGTTTCAAAATAAGCTACCTCATTGGGAAAATCATATTCAGTGATGATATGTTTGAGGCTAGGTTCACTTTCAATCCTAATCTACGTAGGCACTCCCCTCCATGGTAGCCACATATGTGAGAAGTCAAGGGAGAGATACCCCCCTATACTTTTCATCCAATCTCTGCTCAACAGCATACCATAAGTCTCAGGAATGTGTGCTACTTGAATATCCATATTGGTTAAAATCCTAGGGTCAGAGCCTACTTGCACATGTATATTTCTCAATTCTCCAACTACATTAACCTTTGTTTTATTGAGTTGGATTACCTTCTTTTTTTTTTGGATAGGGTTCAATCCCAATTTCTTGCATACAAAAAATGGCATCACATTACCAGAAGCCCCTAAATATAGTAGACAATTATGTAGATTCTTCCCACAGATTCTCAAACTTAAAATAAATGGTGGGGTACCTACCTTGCTTCTGAACAAAGTTGTGTTCATGTCTGCAGCGAGCGCTACCTTGGTTTTCCCTTTTGATTTATCATCTTCTTCCAAAGCTTTCAACACTATCTCTCGATGGGCAAGGCACCACTTTAGGATGTAAAAGTATGATAAAGAGGTTTTTTGTTTCTGCATCTCAGAAACAATATCAAAATCTATGTTATAGCTTGCATCACATTTGAGAACACCAAATGAATTACCTTTGTTATGAAAGTCAGGTGGACCTTTTGGTGGAGGGTTGTTATCAGCACCCTAGTTCAAAGGTACCATATGGTTAGGTGGTGTTGATATAGTGAATGGACCCTTATTCTGATTTCTCAAAAAGTGTCCTCCCTTTGTCTAAAAGGCTTGGGCATCATACACATCTTCCTCTGGTTCATTCTCATTCTACATTGGGAATGAAGGTTCTTCTTCAAAGAGGTCATAAACCATTGTTGTATCTACTGAGTCACCTCCTTTATTTGAATTCCCTTGGAACGTTTGTGCATCTGCCTATGCCATCTTTACGACCTTCTCCATTTCAGGGCAGTTTACTTTTGAATGAGCTGTAGTATCATGCAACCTACACCAATTAGTCATAAAATTGAGGTCAGCCACATTCGCCACATGTGGCCTATCCTCATTAGCTTGATAATTGTGAGAAACCCCTCCGTTATTTGGCCTTGTATTCCATTGTATGTTGTTATTTGGCCTTTGGTTATACCCTCTATTCTAATTTTGATAGCCTTGGTTAGGAAATTTTTTGCCTTGATAATTCCTCTAGTTGTGATTGTTGTTATTATGATAATTACCCTGATTAACATAATTACCTTGGTTTTGAGAGGGGTTCAATTTAAGCTAAGCCATATGATTTTTGACTTGAGAAAAAAATTTCTTTAAGGTCTCCACCTTGTTTTTTATTTGAACTATCTTTTCACTCTCAACACTTTGATTCGGTGGCTGACCAACAAGATTTGGTGTTCCAACTTGATTATGATGACCTTGTGGATTGTGATGAGCCTGAAATTGTTGAGAGAAGTTAGGAGCTCCATTGGAAAAGTATGGAACAAGAGATTGAGTCTGCAACTTAGACATAGGTCCATAATGGGAAGGAGACATCCCTAGGAGATTATTGAATAAATGGGTTGGATTAGGCATCTAATACCCCATTGAAGGAAAGCCTCCTCCCAAGCTTCCTTGTTGGGAGTTGGTTTGTTGTTGCAGCTTGATGGCTAGATGATAGACTTTAGATAGGGAATCAATATATGTCGGCTAATAAGTCATCTATAGGAACAGGCCAAGCAAAGGGTCTATAACTCTAAAATATGCCTGAATGGCACTATTCCCAACAACTAGATAGGGGTCCTGCAGTCTCCTATACATTCATTGAAACCTGGTATTAAACAAGGGTAGGGATTCACATGGCTCCTTCCTAATGGTATCAAACTGGTGGAACAAAATGGTTGGATCCACATAAACTCTGAACTGATTGATGAAAGCATTCTCCAGGTTTGTCCAACTTAGAATAGAACCTTGTGGAAGATTTAGGTACCAGTTGTACCCCATATACCCTAAGGAATAAGGGAACAACCTACAAACTACATCATGGTGGGCTATCTAGGCTCTGGTACAATCATCCTTAAAAGCTTGTGTGTGCTCTTTGGCACTCCTTGATTTGCCATGAATGTATCTGTTGTAGAATCTCTCAAGATTCTTAGGCATATCATGAAAGCCTCCGAGAATAGTCCCTAATGGAGAGGGATTATTCATAAAAAATGCCATTGGTGGTGGTGGTGGGGGTTGAGCCAGTTGTTGGATGGGTTGAACTAGCTATAATGGAACTTGAGATGAATTCAGTGGTGGATTGACAGGTATCCACCAGGGTATTGGTGAAAATCTTGGTGGAGTGAGTGGAGCTGACAAGGGTAGTATAATGGTTTCCCCAGTCTTGTGAATCTTGTCTCTTGTTGAGGTCTTGAGTTCTATCAAAGGTGGTGGGTTGTCAGTTGATTGAAGAACTCTATGGGACCTCTCTGGTGAGAAAAACCCAATATTATCTAGTTTTCTCTGCTTTCCCTCCTTCTAGCGCCAGATCTGTTGATGGTGCCAAGTTGACCCACAACATGTATGTAAGATGAAAGTGAAATATCTCACCTCTCCTAAAAAAGACAATCAGCAATCAAACTGGTCACCTCCCAAGGTCTTTGATGTTGGTTCACAATGTTGTTGTTTCACGAAGTGGTCAATATGGTTGTAATGTTCAAGGGGCCTGCTGGTTTTGAGATTCTAGATTGTTATAAGATCAAACATATATTTAAACATACTTTAACTAGTGGTTTTAAAGAAACAAAAAAGATAGATTAAAGATTTTGAACTGAAGAGAATGTTGATTCATCCAACTAATTAGACTTGTTACCTTCCAAGGAATTCCTAAACTGAAACTGTAGAATAAAGTTAACTTGTAATTAATACAAATTTTTATTCATTCACAGTGTAAAATTTAATAGTAGATTGCAAATCATCACTTAAACAAAACATAGGATAAAATTTCATTCCTTGAAAGCTTTCCAAATCAAATAATTAACCCAAGATAAATACCATCCTGGAGCACAATATGAAGTAGATTTAAATCTGCCTGCTTCTACTATTGATGAAATAGATAAACAACATTTACAAATCTGGCAAGATGACCAATGTACAGAAAACCCATTTCTTTGAATTATCTCCATCTATACTAAGAAAATCTGGAAGATACATTACTTCCTCTCCCTATTGAACTAAAAACACCTAACTTCTTGCAAAACCCTAGCTTGCTAAATCTAAAAAAAAGGTCCCTTATCTATCTACTCTCTCTATCCATTCTATTATTTCTATTTTTTTCTCTCTCTTTACAAAGAGGAGAAAATGTCATATATACAAAACGTGCCAAAAATGAGTTGGCCCCATTTTAGGGTTTACAAAATAAGTTGGTTACAGAAAACGGGTTTGAACAAAGTCCAAGATGCATTAAATGTGTGCACTTTGTTTATGTCGGTGAAAGATCACCCTCAGGCATGGTTTCCAGATCTTTTACAACCATCATCATTAATTCACAGCCCTCGTGTCTAACCGTGAGACTTCTTTGTAGAGCTTCTTTGAATGTTTTGAAGCATTGTCATTAATATTGATCTACTTTTTCCAATAGAAATCACATCTTTCATTAAGACTTGTGGCTTCTTCCTCTCTTTCTAGATCTTTCTGCAAGTTGACCCCCTAGAGAAGCAACATCCAACATTCCTATCATGCTTTAACCCTGCAAAAAAATGCCCTCATCAGTCCTCTAAAAGAATAGAAAAATATCATCATTCATCATACCTTTCATATATCTTTCATTCAATTATACTTAGCAAAAAGAGACTCAACTCTGGTGGAGGCAGAACCAAATCCAAACCGGAAACAACACTTTCCTTTAATACTGGCGGGGGTGGAACAAACCTCATACCACGTAGGATCTTCAAACAATCAACAGTCATTCAAGCAAAATCACACATCGGTGAGACACTAGTCGTGTCTCCCCGATGCTACAATGCTCCATCGACTCTATTAGTATAACTAACAACTATCGACAAGAGGTCATAACGAGCTGCAAGAGTCATACTGATATCTAATATAATCTCCCAAACTATCGCTATTGGCAAGATCGGTGAGACTAACAGTCATCAATAGGAGGTCATAACGACATTTCCTAGTTTATCCCACATTCTGGCTCTACATCCATAAAAAGCAAAGTAACCGAGACTGCAGCAAGGTGGGGGCGGAGTTGGAACCAAATGAGGAAAGTGAAATTGGTTCCAACTCCATATCCCAAATCCATTCTGAACCCAACCTCGCAAAAAGAAACCAAACACAAGGAACAAACATGGAAACAAACACAGGCATAATCGAAGCAAAAATTGATCCCGAGCAAACCACAATAGGGGTGGAAGTGGAACAAAAACCTGACCTTGAACTTTCTCCAAATTCTAGGTTCGGTTTCCATCCCAGATCTGTCTTCGAAAACACACAAAGAAACGACAAAAAATTCAAGAAAGACGAAAAATAAGGGGAGAAAAATACCCCAAGACCAAATGACCGGAACAAAAGGCAAAACAACAAGTTCAACAGAACTGGGAATGGAATGGAACCAGAACCTGGAACTTCAAAAAAGTTCCAGAGTTTGGTTTCGGTCCATGTCCCACTTCCGCCAAAACAAACAAAGAATTGGCAGAACTAGAACCGGGAACAGAATGGAAACCAAAGCTTGGGAGAAATTCCAAAGTTTGGTTTCGTCCCAGTTCTGTGTCCGCCAAAACAATCAAGGAAACAAACAAACAAACATAGAAAACTGGCGAAACTGGAACTAGGACCGAAAGGGGAAACAGAACTGGAATTTAGAAAAATTTCTAAAGTTTAGTTTCGTTCCATGTCTCACGCCCACCAGAACAAAGAGAACAAGTGAAAAGGGGTGGAACCAGAACTAGGAATGAAACGAAAACCAGAACTTGGGAGAAATTCCAAAGTTTAGTTTTGGTCTCGGTTCCACATCCACCAAAACAAAATAGAAAACACCTAAGGAAAAAAACAAAAGGCCAAAGGAAACATAACAGAACAAGGGGGACCTATTTTAAAGTTTAAAATGGTTTGGTTATGCAAGGCATAACAATCTCCTTGTCCTTATTTAGTGCCTCCATCCAAATTATGCAACAATCAAACACTCCTTCCTTGTACTAGTACGACAATTTTCTATTGAGTGCAAAGCCATGGTTTTGTCTTAGGTTTTCAAACCATGGTCTTATTACTCTCTCAAGTACATTGGGTGATTACTTGAGCTTTGGGGTGGGCATAATGATAACTAGCATTCTGAACCACATGCCAACCCATAATTCTTGTTGTTGCTCAATCAAAGTGATCACATGTCTGATTTTTAGCAAACTCCATCTGAGATTGTTTGGACTTATTGGCTCTCTTCTTCTTACTAACACAGGAATGAGTTGATATCTTTCCTCGCAGGAGTTTATTGCCAATAGGGGAAGTGTCCCTTATATATTCTGGAATGTAGATATACTATTGAGCAAGTTTGAAACATAAAGAGGATTAATGTGATTTAGCATTACCATTGATTGTACCATTTTGATATATTTCTCTACATGAGGCATTTCGAGCCTCATTGGTAAACCATACTTTTTCTGAGCCTTCTTATATTTTTCCATTCTACTTGACCATTCAACTTGATTCTACATTAAGGAGACAAAGGACCTAATTTGCAGCTCACCAACATAAACATTCAACAGAGAATCATTGTTATCTCCCATTAAAAACCCATGCTAGAAAAAATCACACATTTGATTTTGAATGTTAGGGTGGCTATGGAAGTAATCTTGCAGAAAATATCTATCATTGTGATAATTCAGGCTTCTCCCCAAAATTAATTGATTAACCTTCCATTCTAGAAACTTCTCTCTAAGAAACAAAGCATATACCCCAGCTGGTCTTCTCATTGAAAGCATCACAAAACTTATCTCTACTTCCTACTTAAGTCTTCTTTCAATTTCATTATTTTCTTCCTCTAACTTATGTACCTACTTTTTTAGCTGATCATTTTCATACTTGAATTTCAGGGCTGCTAGGGAGAGCTATGCAGGTTGGGTTCTTGGTGCAACATCTGATGGAATGTCAAATAGAATGGGAGGCAGAGCAAGGTAGCGCGGTGGGGCTGCAAAAGTAGAGGCTTCTTGTGAATAAAACCGCATAGATTTTTGTTTTAATTGCTCTTCCTTTTGAAGCAATTCTTCTTTTAATTTTGTAATTTCCTCAGCATTTGCTAATGCTTGTACACTAGCTTGTTGTAGGGCATCCTCAGTTTTATTCAATTGTGCTTTATACCTTGCTTCACTTGTTCAATTTGTCTTTCCATTGCTTGAGTTTTGTTGAGGGATTGATGCAATTCCTCTTCTTTTCTTCTCAATTTTTCTTCAAGGAATTGCATTTTCTTCCTTTCTTGCTCTAATTCAGCTTCCAATTGGGACATTTTCATAACCCTTAACAATTCCTCAGTTTCTAATTCCTCTTCATTCAATTTTTCATGGATTTCTTCTCCTTCAATCAATGTTTATTTTCCTTTTCTTTTCTCATAAGGTGGAGAAGATGTAGGGGATCTCATGGTTTCCTCTTGTTCAAATTCGTCTGATGCTTCTTGCTCTTTAGATTGTGCCTCAAACTCTTCAGCAGAGTCATGGATTTCAAAAATAGGGGTTCTTTCAGGAGTCATCATTGGGCCTTTAGGATGAATTTGAGGCTACTCAGGAGAATGCATTGGTGTGCAAGTTTCCTCATGGCCTGCAACAGTTTCTATTGGGCTTTCAGAAATAGGGGTTTGAATTGCAGGTGTCTCTTCAAGGGTGGACACAACAGACTCAACATGGCTAGGGATTTCTTCATGAAATTCTTTCTTTTTCTTTTTGGAAATAGTACGGGTTACCCTAGAAGATTCTTGTAATTTTCTTTTACCCCTCTTTTGTTTTCCCTTGGAATATTCACCTTTCTCAATCTTTGACCTTTTCACTACAGGCCCCCTTGTGGGTTTCCCTTTTTGCTTTTCTATGGGTGCAGACAAAAATTCTAACTAGCCTTGTTTTCCAGATTCTTTCTGTAAGAAATAGTGCCTAATTATCAAATGAATTAAAACCTGGTATTTTATGCAAGACTCTTCTCTAGACTTTACCCTTAAAATCATGGAAGCAATTTGTTGGAACAAAAATGCTGGTAGATTTATTCTAGCAGAGGGTTTTTTTTGTCCACACTTTAAATGTATCTATAGACACTTAAATTTGGACACTTAATTTATCCAAATTTATCCCCTTTCATCTAAACATCTTGTTATTTGCATTAATTACGTAATATTACTATTATTTAATTAATACCCTTAATTCTGCCAAATCCCTAAGGTATTTAGTTAAATAATTAAATACATTATCTCTTTAATCCTCCTTTCATCAAATGAATTAAATAAATAATACATTTATTTAATCCCTCACATGTCATTTTCATCTAATCCTAATCCATCTCCTAATCTCTTCATTAGGGATGTGCACATGCCTAATCCTTGATTAGGATGTGTCACATCCTCCAACTTTTGCAAGTTGGCTTCTAATCCTCATTAACCTCTAATTATTCTCTAATTATTGATTAGTTAAGCCTAATCAGTACCTTGGTCAACTCCCCCCATCCCACAAGGAATTTTTAATGCCTTTTTATTCACCCTAGGTTCCCCTTTTCCCCATGTGAATTTTTAATTCATATTTTATTCCTTCTAGAATCCCCTTTTCCCATGCATCTTCCAGAATCTTTGACTTGTCACATCAAGTCACATGTGACAAACTCCCACCTTTTTGGAGACCCTCTCTTATCCACTAGATTCTCCCAAGCATATGAATTTTTAATTCACATTTATTCCTCCAAGGAATCTTCTCATCTCCCAATGTACTACCAAGGTACATGTCCTCCTTACACATCATGTACCTCCCTTCCACCTCACTTCCACATCATCTTATCCTTGGCCATCTCACTTTCCACATGTCAAGATGTGAGGGTTTATGAGTCCTCAACTCACCATAGCCCTACATCTTGACCTTGGTGGCTTAATCTCAACCATTGAATTCTCTAGAGAATTCAAATTTTTCTATAAATACCCCCTGCTCTAAGGCATTTCTTAACATTTAGTCATTTTGCAACTAAATGTTGTCATTTTTTGCACTCATCTAGCCATCCATTTTATCTATTTTCATTTTCATCCAACCATATATTTAAATCTTTCATTTAGCCACATCAAGAACCATCCAAGGAGCACACAAAGCAATCAAAATCAAAGGCCAACCAAGGAGATTCAACATCAAAGAAGGTATAATCATCTAACAATCTTCATTTTAGTTTTATTTCTTTGATTTATAGGCTAATCTTGAGGTGTCCCTTTGTGTTTCTCCATTGTTCATCCAAACTGTGACGAGCTATTCCGTGTTGGTCTCCCTTATGCATCATAATTTTTGGCCTTCTTTCTAGTTCTTGGTGAAATGCTGCCACCAACTTTTCAAATTTGACTTGGCCCTTGTTAACTAGTTTCCCTTTAGCTGGAATTCCAGAAATTTCACTTATTATTTGTGGAGTGACTTCAATTATTTCACCCATCACTCTAGTGACATTCACATGAAAATTTCTCAAAAATTCCTCTACGATTTTTGGTTGAAAACCATCATATTTCATTATAAATCCAGTCATCTAGCTTCGCTTAATAATCTCTTGGTTTCTAAATCAAGAGTGAAGTCTTTTGGCTCTGCATTCCTCTTGTTCCCCATTTCTTTCTATCAACAATGGTGGACTTCAACTAGCAAACTGAATTACTTAGCAAAATGTGGAATGATATTTCCTTGTTTTTGGAGCAGCCATTTTGAAAATGACACGACGTGTCATTAATTTCTTTCATTAATTTCCCTTACCCCTCCGAATGATTCGCACACCACAAATTGAAGTTTCAATTCAATTCACAAGGTTAGTGGTGTCTTTTACACATGTCAACATGAACTTGGAAAGATTTTGAAAAGATAGGTGAATCATAATAAGATCCATTATTATTACTGACATCATCCAATGTCACATCATTCCTTATATCAACTGCCCTACCACTTTTTGAAATGATTAAAAGTCATTTATTATTATTAATAATAACAATATGGCGAAGATGTCTATACTTATAAATATTTACCTATTTTACATTAGTCTAACTACTTTAGAAAATAATATTCACATTAAATGTGCACCTCTATTTATTCCGATCCTTTGAGTTCTTCAAGAATCTTCAAGAGTTCTTCAAGAATCTTCAAGAGTTCTTTAGGAGCTTTCAAGATCCCTCAGGAGCTTTGGAATTACAAGAGTTGAAAGCCTTCAAGATCTTTAGAAGCCTTCAGGAGTTCTTTAGGAGCTCTCAAGAGCTTGGAACTTTGGCAACCTTCAAGATCTTCAAGAGCCTTTAAGATCTTTTGGGAGCTCTTCAGGAGCCTTTAGGAGCTTTTAGGAATTAACTTAGATAAACCACCATTTACTGGTTTTTAGTCATCTTCTTCTTCTTCTTTTTGAAATCAAACCGCCATTTACTAGTTTTCAATTTACTTGCTTTTTTTGCAAGAAAAATTGTCGTTTGTTGGTTTTCAATTTACCTTGTTTATTCATGCCTTCTTCAAAGGTTCAAATATCTTATGGAAGAGATGTCTTCCATGAGAAAATGTTCATTTTTGTGTTGCAAATCATTTAGAAATTCCTCCTTTGTTGTTGGCTTATCATATGTCATCAATCAATGACTATTAACAAGCATGACTCTCTTTTCTCTATCAATCAAAACCAATTGGACAACTCCATTTTCAAATACTTGTTCTATCATATAAGGTCCTAACCATCTAGTATGGAACTTCCCCTTAAACTCTTCAAATCCAAAGTCAAATAACAATGCCCAATCTCCTTCTTTGAACTATTTGGACACAATATGTCTATCGTGGCATTCCTTCCTTTGCTTTTGGATCACCTCTATATGTTGAAGTGCCTCCATTCTCATTTCATCAAGTTTGTTGAGCCGCAAAATTCTACTTGATTTAGGTAAATCAATTCCAATTTCTACTATTGTTTTCAATGTTTTTAATTCAAATTCTATTGGCACGACTGGTTTTTTCCCATACACAAGTTCATATGGATAAAATCTAGTTGTTGTTTTCCATGTGGTATTATAGACCCATACTGCTTCATCCAACCTATTTTCCCAGTTTGTTTCCTTAATGAAACTATTTTTGTCAGGATATTCTCTAATTCTCGGTTAGTGACCTCCACTTATCCATTCACCTGAGGGTGATATGGCAAAGATTTTCTATGATTCATTTGGTATCTCTGCAAAAATGCTACCATCATTACTGATACAAACTATGGTCCTTGTTCTGAAATAATTTCTCTGGGTGCACCAAATCTCTGAAGGATTTGTTTGTACAAAAAAACTGCAACTTTATCCTCTCTTGTTGTTGGTAATGCTTTCACCTCATCCCATTTTGTTACATAATCAATACAAACAAGTATATAATTTCTCCCTATAGAGGGTGGATCAATAGGCCCCAAAAAATTGATTCCCCACTTTTCATATGGTTCTAGAGCTAATTGTGGCTAGAATGGCATCTCCATTGTTGGGGTGGATCTTCCCATCCACTGACATTCATCATAGTGTTTAACAAAGAACATAACATCCTTTGTCATTGATAGCCAATAGTAACCAGCTCATAATATCTTATGGACTTTTCTTACCACCGAATAGTGTCCTCCTTTAGGATCATGATGGCAAGCATGTACTACATCATAAACATCTACGAAGAACATGATCAGGGAAAAGCTTAAATGAAAGACCATTAATCCATTGAAATCTAGAACTTTCACGAATTAACCTCTTTTTTTGTTTATGACTAAAGTGACTTGGGCACTTCCCTATTATGAGGTAATTTTCTAGATCAGCAAACAATGGTGGATGAACTGATATTGCAAATAAATGTTCATCTGAAAACTTGTCATCCACTGGTTCTTGATCATCCTGTTGTACAATTATGGAAAGAAAGTCAGCAACAACATTATCTTTTCTAGGCTTATCAATGATAGTAACATCAAATTCCTGCAACAATAGTAACCATCTAATAATGTATCCACCTATTATAGCCTTGTTTATCAAATATCTAATTGTAGCATGGTTTTTATGTACATAAACTTTGTAACCTATAATATAATACCTGAATTTGTTTATTGCATATATTATAGCTAAAAATTCCTTTTCTGTTGTTGTATAATTTCTCTCATTAGGATTTAAATTTTTGCTAACATAATAAATTACATGCATGGCATCATTGTCATCTTTTTGTCCTAACACTACTCCAATAGCCAAATTGGATGCATCAGCATGTATGTGAAATGGTTCTCCCCAAACAAGTCCTTTAATGATCAAAGAAGTTGTTAAAGCTATTTTGATTGTCTCAAAATATTTTTGACAATCTTCAATCCATACAAACTCCTCTTCTTTCTTAAGCATTGTAAATAAGGGTCTAACAATTTTACTAAATCCTTCTATAAATCTTCTGTAATTTATCCAACATGCCCAAGAAAACTTCGAACACCAATTTGGTTCTTAGGGATCTCAATGTTCTGTACAATCTCAAATTTCTTGGGGTCTACCTTTATCCCCTCTTTTGAGATGTGATGTCCCAATACAATTCCCTATGTCATCATAATGGAACTTTTTTCATGATTTAGTGATAATTTGTGATCCTTACAGCGTTGTAAGACCTTTTATAAGTTTTGTAGTGCTTCATCAAATGTTTTAGCATGGGTTGTAAATTCATCCATATAAATCTCTACATAGCAAGTGGTGAAATATGCAAATATAGCAAGTACTTCTCTTTGAAATGTGGTTGGCATGTTACATAGTCCAAATGGTAAGATTGTATATGCATATGTACCCTAAGGACAGGTAAAGGTAGTTTTGTCTTGATCTTCATGGGCTACTTGGATTTGGTTATATCCACTAAAGCTATCAAAAAAAGAGAAGTAGTTGTTGCCTACTAGGTTATACAGTACTTTGTTGATGAATGGAAAAGGGAAATGGTCTTTCTTTGTGGCTTTATTCAATTCTTGATAATCTTTGCACACACACCATTTACCATTCTTCTTTGGGACTATAACCAGTGGAGAAACCCACTGCCTATCAGAGATTGGGTATATGAACCCTACTTTGAGTAGCTTCTCTATTTCTTTTTTAACAATGTCACAAAGAACAGGATTGATACGCTTTTGTCCTTGTTTGATTGGTCTTACATCTTCTATGTAAATGTGATGACTACAAATTGAAGGATGGATTCCTCTCATATTAGTATAGTCCCAAGAAAATGCTTCAGTGTGTTTTTCTAAGGTTTCCTTCAATTATTTTTCTTGTGTTGGGGATAAAGATGAATTAATATTGAGAGGTTTATCTCCGGCCACTGTAATCTCTTTGGTGTCTTTTGCGGAATCAGTGGATTTTTCAACAAGTGTATTCAAAGGACAAGATTGTTGTTCATGTAATTTTGTTTGACAATTTTATTTCTCAATTTATGAAGTAAACTCGTGTTCCTCACATTCTTGAACATGTTCAACTATAGTAACCATGGCTAACTCCACAATATCGTCACCTTCTGATTCTAAATATTCATCCACCCAAAGTTGAGTGTTTGGTTGAATTGACGGTTGTCCTAGTGGATAGAGTGATAATTCTTTCTATTTTTGACCATTTGAAATTATCATGCTTCCAAATCTACAATCAATTAAGGAAACAACAGTAGCCAACCATGGTCTACCTAAGATGATTGGATATTCAGAATCTTTCTTTCTAGCTTTAAGAACCAAAAAGTCAACTAGATAATCCCATGTGTCAATAGTAACCATGATCTTTGTTGATGTGTTTTTCATGCACTTCTTAACATAGGTAACACATAGGTGCATCACCTCTCTTGAAAGACAATCTTCCACTATCAAATTACAGAACACTATCCCAAGCTCTCTAATGTCAGGTCTTGATAGTGCTTAGAATATCTTAATTGTTTCATGTGATTTGTTGGAATCACAAGGCAGACTTACGGGTGAGTTACAAAGCATGGGAAGTTGGGTCTACAAATGGATTTCAAAGGTATGGAATTGATGTGCAATTGCTATAGGTTCAAAACAGCAATCTAGAATTCTATTTTCATCTTCAGATTTGGCTTTACAATGTGCAATGAACCTTAGCTTAGGTTACTTATTAAAAAAAAAGGAAAAAAGGGCAAGGGAGAGAGGAAGTTCCTAGACCTAAAACTATGAATGAACAGTGATCATGGAGGCTGGTACAGTAGAAAAACTCCCTAAACTGGGTTTTGCTTGGCCAAGAGGATCCTACAGTTACACAAAACCAGTGCAATCTTCTAAGGACTGCATATTTTCATATTGCACATGCACATCATGAACATGCAATTAAACTAAGTTGCAACATCGAAATAAAGAAGCTTAGACTAGCTTTGTAAAGTGACTTATCATCAATAAATCACAAAAAACATGAGTTGGGAATTCATCAAATACTAAAACAACAATCACCATCACCACTTCCATTCAAGAAACTAATAACTAAAATAATAGAGAAGTAGAACCATGCATTCATAATGAAGAAACATAAGAGAAACACCTATAAATCATGCAATGTAGCTCGTTATTATTGCAGAATGCCTTTACACCAACTCTCCAACCATTTACAAATGAAGGGGAGACCCCTATTTATAGTTTTCCAAAGCCCAAATGAACAACTAGGATTGAATTATATTGTGTGGATCATATTTGATTACATTAGGGTTTTACCTACCCCCATTATATTGCAATTTAAAATTCATTCCATGTCTCATTCCTATTTTTTCTTCTAGTGCCCAGGTGTTGTAGCAGATTTTTCCTCTTGCTAATTTCTCTTTTCATTATAGCTAAAACTGCTTGAAGGTTGCTCTTTGCTTGATGTGTTTGTAGCATTGTCCATTGGATTAGACAAACTTCATTTACATCTTTACATCATTGTTGAATGAATCAAATGATCTGATGAGAAAACTCCCAATAGATCATGATCATTTGGGGAAGGAAAAATAGCCCCTCCTTGCCTCCGACTTCAATGGACAGCCATCTATCTCCTCAGTTGTTGACTTTTCCCACCATCCTGCCATTTGTCTGACATTCTGTTTGATGAATCAATCGACATTTTTGTAAACATCCTCCTATTAGCAATCTTCTTCAGCCTTGGCATGTCCTCATAGTTGGTTCGATGGCAGTAGATTCATGGATAGACTTGTCATGTGCATTCTCCCCTTGTAGCTAACTCTTTGGGTGATTTTCATCCTGCACATAATAGTGGATCAAATAAAGATCATGTCAATAATGACATAATCTTTGAATATGACCGTATAGCAAATGCTTATTTTGAATAGTTTCTTAATTATGATTTAAATAGTCTTATCATTTCATATCCTTTAAGCAACTAATTGACAAGCAAAGGTAGCATAAAATGTGCCTCGTTTAGTAACTTAGGAAGTCTCCTCATCATTTGAGTACAATCACTACTGTCCATTTAAATGTCGTATGTTGATGGGGTTGATTATCACTTGATCATGGTGTTTTCATTTATTTTTCCAAGAGGCCTCTATCCTTCTTAACTAGTTGATTGCTCATGAATACAGGGATCAATCATCTTGGAACCATGGCACAGTAGCAAGATCTACGTTTGAAGTCATGAGAGGTGGAAATGTTGCTTGTAGAGAGAATGAGTGGGAAGGCCATGATGAACATGCCACAAAATGACATCTTACATAATAACTATGCCAGTATCCCATAGACCATTGCAATCAAATGTTTATACCCTTTGTCACCCCGCCAACATTATGGAACCCCAAAATGCTTCCCACTACTACCATCAGTGTCTTGATAACCAATGTTGTTATTCATGGTTAATGCCCTCCAAGGTAGGGCGATGCTCCATGAGTCATGGTGGTTTCATAGATGAAGGGGACAATAGAGTAGCGTTAGAGCTCCAAACTCATGACCAGCCACCATGTCAATGATTCATGATATTCAATCAAAGTTGGCCCAAAGTTTTGTGGGAGCTTGGTGCGATGCAGTCATGCAGGAGGGAGCACATGGAGGGATGTGCTGAAAGGGACGTTGAGGAATGGCATCAGCAATGTCAGGTCCCGCAACACAAAATGTCATTTTGAAGATAGCACGACCAAAGTAAATGTAGGATCTGAGTGTGGGAATGGCAAGGCGTACTGATAACAAACTGCGGCTTCCATAATAATGAATTCACGTATCATCCTTTATAACCATATTTGTCAACTCCAGAGGGGATTTCGATGAGAGACGTTGATTCTATTAGCCATTTCATTTTTATCCCTTGCTTCAAATCTTATATGCGGACACTCGATGCAAGATTTGAGATTGCTTAATCAACGGTAAGTTATTGCATTCTAGTGAAGGCGAATGGTACACTTTGCATGTTGTAGGTCCTTATTGAACATTAAGCATTTGATATCCTTCTTTGTGCAAACAAGCCATGGATGACACTTGTGGGAGATACTTCAAGCTATGCCAACGTCTGAGTTTAATCATCTCACTCCAAGAGGCTATAATCTTTATTGCACAATTCATACACATCGTACCCCAACCTATTTAC
Organism: Sequoia sempervirens; assembly: GCA_007258455.2. Taxonomy (NCBI): domain Eukaryota; kingdom Viridiplantae; phylum Streptophyta; class Pinopsida; order Cupressales; family Cupressaceae; genus Sequoia; species Sequoia sempervirens. Next base: position 89,971 of record VDFB02088701.1, on the reverse strand, counting down.
ATCATATTGTTTTGTTTGTAATAAGAATTATCTACGCAAGAAGAATGTGTCAGTTGGCTACCATGAGAGAGAGCCATGGAAATGTTGTTGTAAAGAGACCATTGAGATAACAGACTTTTGATGACCACCAGCCGGTATACAGGATCCGCTAGCTTGCACTCCACTGAGCGATGTGGAGCACCTCCACCGGCATTATTTTTCCTCATTCTTAACCTTGGCAGCAATATGCTCTAATCTGTATCTTGTTTGTTAGTCTAAATTCTCACAATCAAATGATACATCCCAAGTCTCACCATTTGAATCATGCTTTGAATCGGAGGAACCACCAGGTTTGTAACGGCACCCACAATCCTCCCCACATTAAGAGAAGAAGACGTTCGTAGGTGGGAGAATGTGAGGCGCCCCAATAAGAAAGTCATGAGTAACAAAATCTAGGAAAACAACCCCCACATGAGCAGAGCCCGCATGAGAGAATGTTGTCAAGAACTGCAGGTGGAGGAATGCGGAGGGCCAGGATGAAGATTTCATCAAGGTGACAGTGAAATACGGACAACCACCTGCATAGTTAACTTAACTCCACAAAATATCATCCACCCTACTAGTCCATCGCTTTATGTCTTATTGCTTCACATGATAATGGATCGCAATCAACAAGGTGTTAAGTTGTTGTGCAAACACCAACTAATATTTCTTTCAGATGAGTGCCTTCATTAAAACCTTAATCACCTCCAACATCATGTGTAGTTTTCTCATTTCTTTCTCCTTTAAAAATTTGATACTATTATATTAGAAATGCCTAGCAACTCTTTTGATTTGCTCCCTCACATGTTGTCAATCACCTAGTCCTTACATTGCAGCATTATGATCAAACCTAGGGAAGGTTTAATATTTTCATAATAAACAGAGAGATGGAGTGAACCACCCATGCATGAGAACCACTACTAGGAATTCCCCTATGAAGATTGTGAGCCCCGTGAAGTATTCCATTTGGAGCCTTTGAGAACACAGGGTCCACAGGTGAGCTGGCCACGAGGAGTCACTATATGAACGCCATTGGTAAATGACCATGAGGTTACCAAAATTTTCCAAAGAGCTCCCACCAAGCCCAAACCAAACTCACAATGTCAACTTCACTTCTAGAATTCACAAGGAGTACGTTGTTAGTTGAATCACCGCCACCCTGAACACCCCGAGGTTTCTCTGATAACCTATGTGTTGCATGTGCCGCAAGTTGAATCGGGACCCTTTTGTTGGTTGGCAGAAATTATAGATGTTGAAGCACCTTTGTAGAAGGAAGGATATAGGTTACCAAGAGTATTATGTTGTGTGGGAATGGCGCTTTGACAACCACTACCCGCATAGCGGCGCCTGCGAGGAAAAACTTCGTGGGTCGCCAACTTTAAATCCGAAGCTATTCCAAGTGTATCCTCCTCATCACCCACCATTAATTGCATGTGTGGCCTTGGTCAGTGTTTGAATACTCAATTGTTTTAGTCATCCTTTCCGCTAAACAAAGTGGTCCCCCCAACCTTGCCCCTCTCATCAATAGATCGTTCCTTTAACCCTGCACCCATTAACGTTGTCGCTGCCCCATTGCTCTATTTTTGATAGCATGGGGACCTCCCTTTTAAGTTTGTATTACTCAAGAATAACTACGCAGATCTCAATCGGACTAAGACCGTCCATGGAATTGTAAGCTTGGAGCGACATTGTCAAGATATTGTGAGGTATGTAGGTCCCACAACATAGAATACCATCAAGACAGCACGGGTGGAGGAAGGTGGGTAGTCATCATGAAATAGTCATTGTGTCATTTTCCAAGATGGACGTCGTAGACGGTGTCACCACCCACAAGAGGAAGAGCCGTTGAAATGACAATTGGCGAAAATAGCCAACTCCAAGATAGAACCCGCAAGTCCCACAGCCATTCGTGATCGCAATGCCCACCGAAGACTCTCCATCACCTGCATAAGGCTTCCTATCCAAATAATACTACACAAGTCATACGTCATTTCCTATTTAAATTTGTGTTATTTACACTTCTAATAGGCACTCAAAAGGTTGATATTTCTAAAATTTCATAAAATTTAACCACACTGGCTCTTTAAACTATTTGTGGGTCATTCACAGGACAATAATTCCTCGTAATGTCCCTTCGATTGTAAACTATCCCTCAAAAATTGAGACACGTAGGGCATATCCAGTGGATGACAGAGAAATAACACCATTCGAGGAATGCAGGTGATACCTAGCGGGAGGCTAGCATGATGAAGTGGTTAAGACAACAGTGAAGTAAAACAGCCAGAACCAGCGTAGAACCCACAAGGGAGATATTCGTCGAGAAGTCAACAAGTAAAATAAGTGGGAAGTCATAGGGGAAAATTCACCACGACCTCAGTAGTGACAGGAAGTAACTATTAGGCAAACATTCAAAGAAGGCCGTCAAGGAAACGGCAACAGACTAATCGAGGTCCGCAGACAAGGAGATGGCGTTTGTAGGTGACGGGCCCACATGGCAGGCAGGCAGTGAAGGCTTGTCATTGTGAATGGCATTGGGGTGTCGACCTCCCACATATAGTGGTCCAAGAGGGCGGACCCGCCATCAAGCGTGGACTTAATATAGCTTATCCATTAGGCAATGGAGGTCAAGCAGGCAAACCGCACATGAAGACCCGAAAACATTTAGACATAGGCAATTTGAGAGTGCATCAGGTCGGGCTCACCTCGGCAATGGCAACAACGGGGATGGTAAGGGAAAATGCAGAGATTGTGGGGTGGATGTCAAAGGTCGATCACTATGAAAACAATGAAATGGGCACGGAGTCCTGCCCAGGGCAACCCTCAAGAGCGGACCCGCAAAGTGTGATGGACGCAGTGAAAAACATGAGTGTGGGATTTTCACTTCGGGTGAACTTCGGGGCTTGGCCGTAGGAAAATGTCAAAGCAATAATGGCGAACAGCCAAGGGAAAACCATGCACATGGGTCCACAAGGGCCAACAGACGCTGAGCGAAAAGTGAAGGGAAGACTTCCATGACCCAACCTACTAAGAGAAAAAAATTTAGCGAAACTTGATTGGGTGATCTTGGCCAATATGAAATTGATCATTCTTAGGCTTAAGGCCAACCTGGACGTAAAAATGGAGACACAAAAAATAAGACAAGGTAAAAATGACCCAATCCAAGCAAAAAAGGGGGTCCCTTCCCACGGCGGGGTGTGTGCGCAAAACATGCACAACAATCTCTTCTATAATACCTTTTGGTTTTGTAGTAGATTGGTCAGCTAACTGAAGAATATTTATTGTTAGCTGAATAATTGTCATACCTAGCATTTCAACCATATCAAATGTGACAACATTTATGGAAACTCCTAAATCAATTAGGACATTGTTAACCTCCACTCCATTTATACTGAAGGTTATTACATGACTTCCAGGATCATTATATTTCTGAGGAAGCAATCGTCCTGATAGTACATCAGTCAGTTTTGTTCCTACTTGTATTTTGGGAGGTAGCTTCTTCTTTCTCCCTAGAGTTTTCATGCAATGATATTTTACTAACTGGTTTATCTCTAGTATGTTCTTAATCACTTGCAATAATGGTATTTCAATGTTTATTTTCTTCAACTCACGAAGAAGTTGAGAATCAACAACATTCATGTAACTAGGTTGAGAGTTTTTAGGAGTGATATTTTCTTTCTTTAATCTCTCAGGGCAAGGTGCCTGATTGATGTTTTGTTCCTTTTCATTTTTTTGCGTTTATGTTGAAGTGTCAATTTCTTCTCCACCTTCTTGAGCTTTTTCTATTGGTTTAGATTGAATAGTTCAATTTCTTAGTTGAATATCATTAGCATCAATTACGTTCAAATTAG
>VDFB02088701.1:0-86002 GCA_007258455.2 Sequoia sempervirens | reverse complement strand
ATTGTGCTACTTGTTCTAGAGGAACCTACCATCATCAACCCATCAGAATAGCCAATGGGGTCTCCATCTGATCCTATCTAGCATCAAAGTGTCAATCTGTAGATGCAAAACTATAAGTTGTCGTGTCTCCACTATCGAGTGAGCTCATACTAGTGGGCCATCAAAATAGTGTAAACTTGCATTTGTGGGAAGCCCTCTAGCCTCGTGTACATGATTTGGGTGAAATACCACACTTGTAGGAGTGTGCACATAGTTAGGCTACAGTACTCGTAGTGCACGTATCGGTCGAGCTCCTAGTAAAGGTGCGCGAGCATGCTGCACCCCCATGCAAAAATTGTGTGTCACTCCACCATCTCCCAAATGGTGTAGACAAAGCCCCCATGTAGGTGGGAGCCCCACCAATCTATGGTGATTTATGCAGTGACGGTGACCACCATGATCTGACACAGTAGAGGGGTAGTGGTCCAGGCTTGATCGAACCACTAGGTGTATATGTGATCGGTCTTCTCCTTGCCGTCTGTTCGGCCATAGTAGTATTGAACCCCATATGATCACTCCTACACTTAGCATGCATCATCAAGATCCAATTGCTAGTCGTGAATGGGGAGACCAAGGATATGGTATACATCCTTCAGAGTGATAATCATCTCTCTAGTGGGCAACTGGACACTGGAGGTGGTGGCGTCCCATCTCTCCATGAGTGCCATCAACATCTAATCATGATAGAGCATCTTTGGCATGGTGTACACATGCCAAAGACCAACACTTTGTAGATATGTGACCTCATTGTCAGTAAGGTGATCCCTCTGGTCCCAAAGTAGGCACCACACCCACTCTTTGGGATGCTCCTGGATCTTAGGATAATCTTGTGAAAAAGGACAAAAGTCTAAGTCAGTACATGGCCAATTGGAAACATTCAAGAAAAAAACATTATAGGACATGTGTGTGTAGTGTAGATGTCTGTGTGTTGTGTAGGTGTCCCAGCTCACCATTAATGGCGTAGGGATGACAACTTGCCCCTGGGATGCCAGCATGCCCCCATGATGACAACATTGGTCCTAGATGCCAACGTGTGCTAAAGGTGTGCATGCGCATCTAGGGAACATGCGCTGATAAAAAATTGAAAACATGTAAAAAATCCTTTAAAAATGCTAAACAAAGTGGTCTTAGAGCCTACCTGGTCAACCTTGAGACCCTCGTCAATATCTGCTTGTTGCTGGTCTAACCTAGGATCCTTGTACTTGCATCTACTCAACATTTTGATGACTTTTCTCTCACAAAATTCAACAAAATTCTCATGATGAATAGTGCAATGACCCTTCTCGGGACCTACCTAGGTATATATAGGCCCTCAAGGGTCCATTTTTCCTAGAATTTGTGGCTCCCCGGTTTCTCCTAATTTTACCCCACCTAGTCGGGGGAAAACTCAAGAGGGGGAATATAGTCATCTCTTCAACATATTTTTCTTTGGAATCATTGAATTTTTTCTTGATCATTCCTCTCCCATTGTAGCTTCTTCCAATTTTTGGGACTGACTTAAAATTGAGTTTTGTAGAGTAAGATTTTGCATGATTTCTCATGATAGGTCCTACACTTCTTGCTGAGTTTGACCACTGGGGGCATCTTCAGTACTGGCTGGCTCAAATTTGGTGACCTCTACAATACCTTCTTTTGGCATGCAAATTCATAAAAATTAAAAGTTTGGGTAAAAAAAATTATTTTCTACTTTAGTGTGGTTGATTTTTCCCAAAATCAAGCCCACTAAAGTGAGGGAAAAATGTAATGTCGCAAAATTGCACCTAAGGGAAATTTCACATTTTAATACTTTGCCTAACATTTATGACACCTAAACGCATTAATGGAAAAAACCCATGGGTTGGAATCTCACGATTCTAACTCCATGTGGTCTAATGGTGAAGTAACAATAGTCCAGTGACTCGTTTCCCAAAAACTTGAGCCTTGGATGCCTATGCGGTCGTGGACATCCTAGCAGTTTTTTGAGTTTGAAATGGGGAATCTCAAATCTTGGTTCTTGACATGTGTCTCTACAACCAAGCCTTTGGGTGTAACGGGTCTTTGCCACCCTTGCATGCAACAAAACCCCTCCATTACTCTCATTTTGGAGGTTCTCTCATTCATTCAAGGCTCTCTCTTCAACTTGACATGACTTCTAAATCTCTTCTACTCTTGGAAAAAACACTTCTACAAGTGAAGCTTTGTCAGACAGAGGTCCCTCCAATAGCCAAAGCTCTCTAGAAAGCATTTCATGGTGTGTTCGTGTGTTCAAGAGGGGGTCGAGGCCTATTGGTAATGCTCTCTCAATCTTTTCTATTTGTGGATATATTAGATCTCTTTTTTCATTTACTACTTGGTGGTGTGGGTTCTCCTCCTGAAGCATGGATTGCTTTCACCACCCCCTGTTTGTCCATTTTAGTTACTTTCTCTCTCTATATATATCTGGCTATTTGTGGAGGTGGGAACACTAAAGCGGGGGCTTGACTGCAGCAAGCCTCTATACAACCCCAACATTTTTCCTTGTTCGTCTTGTGCATAGGTTGTTAAAGCAGAGCTTGGAGAGGTGACATGGATGTCTCATTGTTCGTAAGATCCCTCCTAGCTCTCCTCGTTCTTTCTTTCGATCTCTTCTCTTTATCTTGTCATCCTATTCAATAGCCCTCAGATCTAGGTTGGATAGTGAAGCTCTGGTCTACCCATTTGAGTCCTTGAGCCCTTTTTTGCTTAGGATACTAGTGCATCATGTGGAATCTAGTGTACCACGCTGACGTCCTGAATCCACATTGTAGTCCTTTGGCCGAGAGCTCCTTTGTTGTAGGAAGAAATCTAGAGGCTTCGCTCTCTTAGATTCTGAAGTAGTCCTTTGTGGTAATTAATTTGGATACACTTTCTTTGCAATTTCTTCATTTAGCTTATGCTGAGGTGAATAAGGGTAGTTTGTTCCCTGTGTTTCTCTTGAGAATGAAGAGACTTGTGTGTAGTGAATCCCTCTTATCTCATATTGAATATTCCTAAATTCCTCACCTAAGAAACCTCATGCAATAAAACTATGGATTAATACATAGGATCATTTCTTTATGCAATAAAGTATAAAAAATGTGTAAACTAATAGCATACACACTCAAAGGAATTCTCCAAAGTTCATCCCTGATTACAAATACATGATTTTTTCATGTTAGAAGAGTACCAAATAATGTCATTATATTTTAATAGTAAAAAAATATACATGAAAACATGTCCAATGTGCATTTTCTAATATATTATTAGAAGAAATAATAGTATCCTCCAAATTTTTTATTTTAAGAAAATTTAAATGGTAGAATTAGTTTTGGAAATTAAAATCATACATTTAAAAAAAACATGTGACAACATAAATTGATTTTCTATAATGTTGAAGACAATGTTATTCTCAACCAAGTAGTAAAATTACAAGTTATCTTGCAAGTCTGTTAGTGAGTCATATGGAAGATATTAGACATGCAAATTATGAGGGAACACCTCTCCAAATGGAACATGGTTCAAATATAAACACCTTATTAAAATACATTTATGCCTTACACTTGGTATGCCTTTAAATCAAATCTAACAAATAAAAAAAATATACTAAAAAATTTGGTTTATGATTGGCCTATTAGCATATTCCATCATTTCATACCTACATACTTGATTTTTTATTGTTTGTTTTAAAATATAGGATATTGGTTGAACCTGGGAGTGCTATTTTAATGCACACAGTTCACCATTCTTTGCCTACATATATGCAACTTCTTTTGGCATATGAGAAGATATAAAATCATGAAGTTTAATTCTTTGATATGGTATCAGAGACTTGCAATAAGGAAGGTGACCCTTGCTTCCTTTCATTTAAGTGTTATATGGTATGATTTTGTATACCCTAACAAGGTTGTCTTAATCTTCATAGGTTGAATGGAAAATATTTTCATATCTCTCACTTTCTTGAATATTTTTCCCTTGCAGAATGCAATATTCTCATCAATATGCTACACATGCAATGATGTTGAGTGCACATGATGTACTACCACGTGTAGTATGATGAGATTGTATAATTAGAATGGTTCATTTTTAAAAATTGTTATGTTAGCATTTATGTCCATTTATGTACCACTTACTTTAGAAGGAGATTTGGCTTCAAAAAATGTGTGTGGATATCAAGTTGAAGCAAGGTTTAGTGTGATAGTTGGTATCTCACTAGCATTACAAAGAACCATATTTTTTTATGTCTAATGGAGCACATTGATGTGTAGTTTATAGATGTTGTTGTTGCTTAGATGAATATTATTATATGCATATAAATTTTTTAGATGATGCAAGATGGCTATGGATATATCTTCCCATTACAATAAGATTTTTTTTTAATGCTTAGCTCCTTTTACAATGTATAAAATAAGTGGGAAAATATTGGGAAAGTTTTTGTACACCTTGCATAGAGGAATATTTGGTATTTTAAACTATTGTGGTCCATCTCAAAATGAGGGGCCCCTTATTGTGAGTGTTATATTTTCCCTAGTTAATTGTTGTGTGAAATATTGGAATTTTATTTAAAGTCTATGGCACATTGAGGGAAATTCATTTAATTTTTGGGGGTCATGGTTTATTAGGCTCGTTGAAGGAATGAATTTAATATTTAGAGGTCATTGTAAAATGAATTCATGTTATAAAAAAATATTAAATGCTTGGGTCACATGTTGTGAGCCAATATTGGATACTAGGTTTAGAGGGAGCAAGTGAGATGCCTTGGAGAATATTTTAACTCTTAGTCCAAAGGTCATACTTAGGAGATGATCTTGGAAATGCTCGATAGATATTGATTATTGGTGCTTGGGCCATAAAAGAATAGTACCAAGAAAACATAGTAATTTTTACCTTGCTAGATTCTCTCTTATGTATAAATAGGAGCTTGGGATAGAGGTTAGACATCATCTTTGGGTTGATCATGATCTTTTGCATACTCATTATGGGTGAAGCTTGATGTATGCACTTGAATACTTGAGTTTATTTTTGAAGGGATCTATAGGAGCATTGAGTGGTATGTGTGGAATGAATTATGGTTTTCTCCTTGGTTGAAAGTGTTGATTTCTTGTGAAGGTTTGAATCTTGTAATTACATTATAACTCTTTTTTATGGATAATACATTAGTTTTAGTGCTTTAGAGGTCATGTTTAAATCCCGAGGGGTTTTCCTAAGATGTATTAGTCTATTTTTTTTTTCTCTTGTGTGGTTGTATTATTTTTTTCATTCTTATTATTTATTTAGTGTTGTTACTATATGCAAAAATGTGATTGGAACTAATATAGTTTGGATATATTATGATATATTTCCTCAAGGGATTGATGGTGGAAATTATTATGTATTTCCCTTCATGTGAGAAAAACGGCTTAGTAACATAAAAAAATCATATCTAAAATCTATGAACACCTATAAACCATAAATATTATTGCGATAAATCTACCAATACATATATAAGCAATAAATATAGACCATTTATGAATAAAAATTACACCAAATTTTAAACCATGGAGATCTAAATTAAATTAAAAAATATAAAATTGAGCCACTATCTCACCTATGAGGAATGCCACATATAAAAGCTCTTTGAGCACAAATACTAACTCAACACAACATTTATGTGGTCAAAAAATTAATACCCATGAAGTATCTTTTCAAATAGCTCATTCCAAAGACTAACATAAAATGTAAAATTTTCCTTCACACTCACACTTGTATGTATGATACCATGCTAGAAAAAAACCTATGCACTAGCTCATGACTTGCACTATCAAAGAACAAGATTTTCAATAAACATAAAAAACCACGATAAGTACATTAGGTACCTTTACTTAATTGATCACTTTAGAACTTGATGATAAAAACTTCTTTATAAAATGCCACTAGCTAGTGACCTTAAGAGGTTAAAAAAATGTGGGATAAATACATGCAATTAAATTTTTAGTCATTCGATTATTATAACAATATGTTATCCATGTAAGATAAATCACCATCATGTAATCGTAAACATTCTAACACAAATAGGTACACATCCTCAACATTTTAAAGATCGTATGTTGATAGCCAATAGATTCACACCCAAAAATGTTGCTACTAAAACTCCCAAGTTATATATGATTTAATGCTCCTCATGGTAGCATGGCTTGTGTTCTAGTACCCTCAAATACAATAATTTATTTGAGACATCCATTTGTGACCAATATATTTCTTCTCTATAGGTAAATCATGGCCAATCATAGTACTAGCATCAAAATATTATGATCTCATCCCAATATCCAATTGCTAGTTTAATTTTCCACCTCTTATTAGTTTGCATTTCCTCTCCAAATGCTACCAAAAATTCACACATTATTAATATATCTAATATAAATTAAAATTATAGTTAAATCAAGAATGTACAAGATTCTAGAGATTAACTTCACTCTTTCACTCTCCCATCCCCAAACATCATCTTGAACATACCCTAATCCATGATCTAATGGTAAAACTTATCCTTTAAGAATACATAATCTCCAATAGAACCATCATACTTAGGAACCAACATACTTAGAGAACCACTCATTGTGAGGAGTAATGTTATTAGAATCTTCAAATTCAATGGACCATGCACCATTGCATGAAGGTGTGCATGAGAATTCTAAGAGCACATTTCACTCTCTTCCTTGGAGGAATCTAATTCTATGGAAGGAGCCTCATTAGATTCTTTCTCTCTCTTTTTTAGCCTTATCATTCTTGGAATTTATTTTAATGTGTCCAATATGCCCATAGTTTGAACACTTCACCTTAATTTTTTTAGAGGATTTATATCTACCTTTGGAATTATTCTTTCCTTTTTCCTTTAAATGAACTCTAAAAACCAAAGCACCCTTAATTTCCTCGCCTCATTTGTTCTAATAGAATGGATCAAACCAACTCCTTAATATTTAACTTAGAGATAATGTTATTGATCACCATTACAAGGTTATCACATAAATTTGACAATAAACATAACAATATAATACATGTTGGCTCTCATTATCCATCTCCCATACTAAAATAATACTTCTTTTGCATGAAAAATTTATTTTCAAGCATTTTTTTTCTAATTTAATGCAATTAACTTGTTCCACTACTTAGTTTAATCTTCATTAGAAAAAATAAATTTTAAAAGCATAGGAAAATATTGGACCTAGTATTTTTATTAAGTGTGTACTATTATTCATCGTTCATAATAGTAGGCTTCTAATTAGCCACTATAATCTATTTCTCATGATCTAAAAGAAGATCCTCCATTTTGAGCTTTCACAACTCAAATTTATGACCATTGAAAATTTTAATCTCCCACTTGTAGTGATTACCATGCTCCATACCTGAAAAAAAGATACACTTATAGAATTTTACCATTCTGAAAATGATTACTTCAATAGTATTGAGAATATGCTATTTTCTCTCAGGCATCTAAATAAAAAAATCTTTCTATAATACTAAATGAAAGGTAAATATATATAACTCTATAAGATATATTAAGCAAGTTACCATATTCCATTAAAATTAGCAAAGTAACAACATACAACATAAGATCTGCCATAGGAAAAACTTTTTAAAAACCTGGCTTTGAAGACACTCTCTAACCATTCACATGCACCATACTTGACCACAAATGACTATGACTAGACTAGAATATAATTCCACTAGGGACCAAAATCTTGTCCTAGCATGTATAATATAACATTTTTATATGAAACCTCAATTCATATATTATATATGAATAAAAGATTACAATATAATATAATAGTATCCCTCTAAATAAGAGATATAATATGTCTTTAAATTTATCTTTTGGAGACAATTTGATAACAAACCTCACTTTGAATCTACAATGAAAACCACTGTAAAATATCCATCCTAAGCCTCTAATATACAAACTAAGGAGATCCTTGAAACTGCAAATAGTTTCCCAAAACCATGGGATCAAACTACGAGATAATTCTTAGTCTAACTTTTCCAAGTTGGACACATGCACCCCTCCACATGTGTGAAAATCCCCATAATAGTAACTCCTCCTAAGCATCTTTGACACCTATAATCAAGAAGTTATATATAGCTCCCAAGCATTCCTCATTTGAGAACTATTTATTCTTACAACCCTCTTACAAATGATTATATTTAACCTAACAAAGATGTTTTCCATATTCCACCATGTAACCCTCCTCTTACATGCACAATATGATCTCTTACAAACCTTAGAATGTAAAAAATTCTCTTACAAATTTTACAATAACATGGATTCCCTTACATATTTTGTAATAGAAATTCCAAGTGCCTTAGTGTTTCATCCAATGAATCTCATGGATTCCTTAAAGGGTAGCACCACATTTATGAGGGCCCAAATATTATAACACATTAAAAATATTGAATAATTGTACAATTTTACGAGGATTTACAAGGTGTATGACACCTAGTCTTAACAACTAGTGTATAGAATTTTTTGCAATACTACATTAAGGGGATTTTGAAGCCTTGTGAATTTTATTTGAAGGAGGCTTAATAGACATAACATTAGAGTCCACTGATCCATTATTGACATTATTTATATTGGGCTTATTATCTTGCTTTTGTAAAGAACCACATTTCCCTTTTTGAAAGAATTATTCAATTAAAAATTTGAAGGCCAAGAGAAAGAAGTTGAAGAAAAAAATGTTATGGGTAAGTGCAAGAAGTTGGGTCCACAAAGAGGGGAAGTTTCGACCAAAAAAAAATTCAAAAAGAATGAGTACCCATTTAGGAACAGGGTTTTGAGCCTTAGATTGGGATCTTGTTCCTACAATGGTTCCTATTCTAAAACTAGAACAGAAACCTATTTTAAAACATGTACCCATTCTAAAAATATAGTGGGTACTCATTTTAAAATGAGTATTCATTCTAAAAGTAGGATAGGTACCTATTTTAAAGTGGGTACCCATTTTGAAAAAAATTGAAATCCCAACCTGCTTTTTGACTTGATTTTAGGCTTGGGAAAGGATTGGTAACCCAACCCTTAGCCTTGGACTTGCAATTGAAAGACTAAGGCTATGCCAAGAGAAATAACTAACTTTGGTAATATAGTTGATAGGCTTTTTTTTAAGAATTTGTTTAAATAAAATTAAAACCCATTATAGATCATGATGTTTAGTTTTCAAATATATATAATTTATTTATGATTGGATTTTTTTTTCTATTTTTTAATTAATTTCTAAGCAAACTAGTCCATAAACTTGAAATGTTAGGCTTTTTTAATTTTTTAATAATTTTTAATCTATTATTTTTTGTAAAAAAAATTATATGACACCAATCTACAAACAATTCTCTACACAATAAAAAAATTCAAAAAATGATTAGTTTAGGTCAAATTGTGGTTTCTATACACATTGGTTTTAAAAAATAGCAATTAGGGCCAATAAATAAATAAATAAATAAGTATATATATATATATATATATATATATATATATATATATATATATATATATATATATATATATATATATATATATAACAAAATATCTTCATCAATATTTAGTTTTTTACACATCTTTCCCCAAAAGAAATTAGAAAAATACTTTTATTTAGGTCAAATTATGGTGTTCATACACATGCATGGTATGGTCCTAAAAAGTGACTTATAAAAAGTGGGTTTTATACATGCTTATAAAAATTAATTTGTATCATCTGGGTATTAAAATAAATTATACTAAATTTAATATTACTAATTTTTTTAAGATTCAATTTGTAAGTGCTTCAAATTTTTAGTCCAACAGTGACAAATTCTAAAAATAAGGAAAAAACTTCCACTTTTTGAACTTTTTGTGGACCCAACTTCTTGCACACGCCCTTATGATAAACATATTATAACACATATAACCCTAACCATTTAAGTTGAAAGTCCCTAACACTTTATATAAGTCCATGAATGTAGTATCATGACTAAACTTCACCTTATCTTTGATGGTAAGAAATAAACTTGGATCATGAGGATTGGAACTTTATAACCTAATATACGAATGTAGCATAAATAGTCATTGGATTGAACATCACCAGGTATTCAATAATTTATCTTAGTAGATAATATTGAAATATTATGTCATGATCACAATATTTTTCATTATCCCCTTGTGTATACTCAACTAAATTGATAATTATAACTTTAAGACATTATTCACATTGAAATATTAGAAAAAATCATTAACAAGCTATATGTATGAATGCATGGATCCATGTGGCAATTAATAATTATTCAAGTGCATAATATTTTAATGAATGTAAAAATAGTTTAGTAAGTTATCATTGTACATGAAGTCCAAACATGTGGCATTGAAGGATCTAAAATCACTCATAAGGTTCCTTTTACCATTATACATTTCAATATATGGGGCTACAAAATATATAAGGAATGAATATATCAAAAGATTGTAAATAAAAAAAAGGAGTATGATTTATTTCACTAGCAAAATATTTCTTTCTACCTAAAGGGAAGATTCTTACTATACTTTAAACATTTTCAATCCTCTTTATGATGTTTTCAAGATTGGATTGGGTAATGGTGGGTGGTAATAGGTGGGATATAGGTGAGTTGAGATAGGATGGTAGAAGGGTCAATGATAGTATGAGGTTGAGAAAGGGCTTATGATTTGATAATATGATGAATGACAAGTAGGAATAAGGGGAGGGTAGTGTTAGGTGGAGGAATGCAAGAATATTGGAGTTGATAGGAGGTAAATGTGAAATAAGTAGCAACGAGGGAAGCAGAGTGTGGAAGAGAAAAAATGGATGATTGGTTTTGTGAGGGAAAATGAAAGAGGAAGCTTGTGAATGAGAGGAGAAATGGGCATCATAAAGAGGGATTGACTCATTCATCCTTTGACATATAATTTTAAGTACTTCAATTTAGTATGATTTAGACATAATCTTAGTATGAAGAGCATTCATTAGATCTAAAGAATTTTTTCTCATCACCAGGTTTAACAATATATTTCCTAAGAATTTGTGTTGTTTTTTTATATCCCTTTCCTTATGAATTTCCATAGCAGAAATATGGGCCACATGGTCAAAATAATATTCTTCATTCAAGTAAATAGATGCATTTAAATGTTTTACAATTGGAAGCTCACTTTGCTCCATATCCATGTGTCGATTAAGTATAAAAAAATCACTAAGTGGATGATTCAAGGTTTTCGTACAAGTGTTTTATCATGTAATATAATATACTTGATAAAAAATGAAAAAACACATTAATTTTAGATTTGATCTAGGGATGCAAAAACT
Source organism: Sequoia sempervirens (assembly GCA_007258455.2). Classification (NCBI taxonomy): domain Eukaryota; kingdom Viridiplantae; phylum Streptophyta; class Pinopsida; order Cupressales; family Cupressaceae; genus Sequoia; species Sequoia sempervirens. The sequence goes on along the minus strand of VDFB02088701.1, from coordinate 74,681 downwards.
AGAAATTAGAAAATTAAAAAAGGTTGAATAACTAGGGTAATACACTAGACAAGTATGGAAGGTTCAAATTTACTAAAATGTAGGAAAACAAAATGCATCATATAGATTAATTTAGGAGTGATGTGTGGATCAGAGATGAGTCTCTTCATGATCTGCTTCCCGATTGGTGGCATATTGGGAAACCAGCTTTTGGCACTGCTATGTACTCTTTCTCCAAGAGGCTTTAGTATGTTAAGTATAGGTTGAAGCCCTATAATGTAAAACACTTTTGTAATCTATTTCATGCAAAGAAGAATGCTTAGGATAGCTTGGCCTTGATCACCAAGTAGATTCATGACCAGGGCCTCACTGAGGAACTTTGATTGTTAGAGGCTACTGTAGTGAAGGATGTGGAGGAATGGGAGTTAAGAGAAGAGAGTTTTTGGAAACAAAAATTCCGAATTGAGTGGCTCCAAGTTGGTGATAAGAATAATTCTTTCTTTCACAATTTTGTTAAGGATTGGAGAGAAGGTAATGTTATTTCTTCTCTCTTGTTTCTGGATGGAGAGATTTGTCATCCTCTACCTCTATTTCTACTAAATGTGTTCACTTTTTCTCTGCTTTATTTTTGGAAGACTCACCTCCTATGAAAGAGGATGAAGCTAGGATCCTAGATTGTATTCCACAATTGGTCTCTAATGAAATGAATGAATCTTTTCTAACTCCCATTACCTTGTTGGAGCTCAAGAATGTTGTGTTTCAAATGAAAAAGTGTAAAGCTCCCAAGCCGGATGGTTCCCAACAGATTTTTTTTAGGAATTTTGGGAAGTGGTTAAGATGGATCTCTTCGAGATGGTTTAGGAATCTCTTATGAGTAAAAAAATGTTGAAGTCTCTGAATGCAACCTTTTTAGCTCTCATTCCAAAGAAGGAAGTGGCCAATTCTTTGGATCTTTTTAGACCAATTGCTCTATGTAATGTTGTTTACAAAATCATTACTAAGTTGATTGTTGAGAGGATGAAACCTTGGTTAAGTGGATTAATCTAGGAGGAGCAAGGGGGTTTTGTACTTGGTAGATAGATTATGGATGGTGTCATTATTGCTACCGAGACCATTCATTCCATGGAGTCATCTAAGGAAAAATATATGTTTATCAAGTTGGATATGGCTAAAGTGTATGATCGAGCTAAATGGAATTTCTTATTTAAGATTCTTGGAGCGTTTGGCTTTGCTGGTGATTGGATTGAATAAGTTAAGAGTTGTGTTAATACTTCTTCCTTCTCGATGCTAATTAATGGGGCGCCATGGATTTGTTTGGTGCTTCTAGAAGACTCGGGAAAGGGGATCCTTTGTCTCCCTACTTGTTCATCTTGCTTGCTGAAGGAATAGGGAGGCTTATTCGGTCTCAAGTAGAGAGTGGCTTGATTCAAGGATGGAGTTAGGGAAAGGATATTCCCCGCAGTCTCACCTTCAGTTTGTAGATGATACAACTTTGATGGGTAGGGCACAAGTTGAGGAGACTATTTAATGGTGTAGTGTGTTGGATAGTTACTTTGTTGCTTCAGGACAACATATTAATGAGGGGAAGTCTTTCATATACTTCTTCAATACCCCTAAGAGTATCCAAAGGAGAATAGATGTAATTCTTTGTTTCTAGATTAGTTCACTCCCCTTTGCTTATCTTGGAATCCCTCTTGCTATTTGTTCACTTCCTAAATGGTTTTGGCAAGAGGTTCTTGATAAGTTTAGAATCTTGGTCAGTCATTGGACTTGTAGGTGGCTTTCTTAGGCTGCTAGAGTGACTCTTTTAAAGTTGGTGGTTTAGGCTCTTCCTCTTTACAAATGTTTTTTTCTCCCTACTCCTTCCAGCTTCATCAAGGACTTTGAGAAATTGTCTCATTAGTTCCTTTGGTTGGGTAATTTGTTTCATAGGAAGTGGATTTTGGTTAAGTGGGAAGTTGTTTGTAGGCCGAAGTAGGAAGGTGGGCTTGGCTTGTGTAGGATTGATTTGAATGGATAGGCTTTAGCTTCTAAGTTGTATTGGCATTGGTGTTTTTAGTAGCATTGACTGTGGGCTAAAATTATCACCTTTAAATACCTGGGGATGGTGGAGAGTGTTGAGGTTTCCGGATTTAGCTTAGAGGGGAAAGGTTCTATGATTTGGGGTACTCTCAAAAGTGGTCCCAAGCTTGTTAAGTAGGGGCTTTTTTGGATTTGCAATAGCAGTCAAGATGCTCTCTTCTAGCATGATTCTTGGGATGGATATCCTCCCATTTTGTCTTCTCATCCTCACCTACAAGATTTGTGCCAGGTTTTAACAGATCCAGGATGGTGTTGTGTGGATGATTTCAAATCCCAATAGACCATGGGTTAGATTATGGTGTCTAGGTGGAAATATCCTTTGGAGTGGCCTCCTAGTGGTGTGGTGGAGGATCATTAGGAGCTGGCCAAGATTTTGTCAAATTGTGGGTGCAATTCTCTTCCTAAGAAGGATGTGCTTACTTGGGGTCCTAATCCAAAAGGTAAATTTTTGGTGGCCTTTGGTTATCAAGTTCTGGATAAGCAATTGTTTGGGAGTCTTGAAGTTTCTTGGTGGAAGCATTTCTAGAATAAGTTTTCTTGGTCTAAGTGTAACTTATTTTCTTGGTTAGTGGTTCAAGGCAAGTGTCTTACTTGGGAGAATTTTTGGAAGAGGGGGTTCCAGGGCCCCTCCATGTGTATTATGTGTGCTAAGCATGGTGAAAGTTTTTCGCATATTTTCTTCCAGTGTTCTTTTGCAAAAGTTGTTTGGCATTTCTAGTGGAATCTTTGGAGCTTGTCGTGTTGCCATGTTTCTTCTTTGGAAGAATTTTGGAGGAGATAGGGAACCTCTCCGACAAAGACCTCTTTTCTTAGTATTTCTTGGATCATTGGTCCTAGTTTTTTTTGGCATATTTGGTTGGAGCGTAATAGGTTAATTTTCTTAGATAAGAAGTTGCTTATTGGGAAACTTTGGATGAGAATTTTGGGGGCCCTTCAGGAGACCCTAATTGCAAAGTGTGATTTTTTTGTTCTGATTGATCTTGGATATTTAGGAGTAGCTAATGCTCTTGGTCTTATTGTGGGGGGCAGGTGAAATGTGAGAAGTGTGCATCATAGTCATGGTCGGGAGAGGGTTGTTCAAGTTGGCTTCTAGTGCCCTCTTGCCCTAGGGGAGCCAAAAATTAATATAGATGGATCTTATAGGGGTAACCCTAGGCATGCTAGAGTTGGAGGCATTGGAAGGGATAGCATGGGGGTGGTGGTTTTTTTCTTCTCCATGTATAGATGGTTGCATACTAATAATCTCATGGAGGCTATTGCTATTCTTCTGGTGGTCGAGCATGCAGTGGGACTTGGGTGGCGTCAGAATGTATGCGAGTCTAATTCTTAAGTTGCTATTGAGTTGCTGCAAAAGTGTCATTTGGAGGATGTGAACTGGCAGTTGGCTATGGTAGTCAAGCAAATTGTTTCTTTGTGTTCTTTTTTAGAGTCGATTATTTTTTTCCATATTCCTTGGGAGTGGAATAAGGTGGTGAATGGTTTGGCTAGATGGGCTATAGAGAGGATGGGTTCTTGGTATGTGGATGATTGGGGCAGCCTTCTTGGTGATTTTGACCATGTTCTGGATGAATGGGTTACAGAGGATATGAGGTGCTTCTTAGGTGTTAATTAATTCTTTGCTTTGTTTAGCCCTTGGTGGGCTTGTTTCTATTGGCTTTGTAATGTTCATTTGATTCAATAAAGTTTTTACCCTCTTTTTTTAAAAGAAAAAAAATTAGGAGTGATGTAATATATTAATGATTAATCATACCAATTGGATTATAAATTAATATTGGTCTAATATTGACAAAGACAATGAGAATTTAGAAAGTTCTTATATTTTGTTGATGTTGTTGATTTGATTGTGTAAAGCAAGTTTGGTGCTCAAATTTAATAGTCTAAATAGGAAATTTGTTGTAAAATCCATCATAAACCTACATCTAATGCTTGTTATATTAGTTAATGCAATCACATGTGCTTTATTTTTGGGATAGTGTGATATCATATACTCTATTACAGTTATGCTCTTTGTAGCTATAAATTGCCAAAAATTATATATATGTGAAGATATATGGCTCATGATTTGGTAGTGCTAAGCAACACCTTGGAGAGTTTTTCAAAAGAAGAGTGAAGAATGAAACTTCCTTACACTCTAATCCCTTTACCAAATTATAAGATTAGAAGACACATAATACATGTCGATGTAAAATTCTTAAAGTGTAGTGTTTGTTAAATGGTGATACGATTCATAAATTGTTGCTTTTTAATAATTTTGTCAATTTGATTTGATAGTTTGTTAATGTAAAAAATATGATTTTTAGTGTCTTAGGGGTTGTCTTACATATGATATCCTAGGCATCAAATATAAGTATGTTGGGTGCAAGTCAATAGTGAATTTCCATTTTGTCTCAAGGGTTAGCTCCAAATAAGTAAAATGCATTTTTGAATTTGAGGGATGTGATTTTGAGAGCAATTTTTTTAGGGAAAAAACACACTTAGAATCTAGTTCAATATGGGGAAACTAGTGTGAATAAGAATGTGTCCAAAAAACTAGAGCTAAAAATGTTAAGGGCTAATAGAGTATTAGGATTTTATTGGCTTAAATGTAATGTGCCAAAATAAGTACTAGGGTAATATATCTTAGAACAAGGCCAAAGGAAGTGTAAAATAAGAGGGTGAAAGAGTTGATCGTGCACTTTTATCTTCTACAATTATAAATGATTACATAAATGTTTGCAACCCTAGTGTATACAAATTTAACTTGGAAGAACCAAATAAAACAAATATTTTATTCTCAACACAAACATCCATCAAAATAAGATAAATACATGATTTTGCAACATTAATTAAATGTTGTGAATTTTTCTGACCCACATGTATTTTAAAAAAGCTCAAGATGACATATAGTTTTTATTTCTTTATGTATGTTGCTAATAATTTTGAGGTAAGGGTCCCACTTAGCACGTAAGCACGTTTAAGCATTTGTTAGTAGGAAGATGAAGGATGCTTTGGCATTTTCACTTTCTTACATTTTATCTCCAAAAGTATTTGGGGCCTACAATATCTTACAAGTCACTCTTGCAATTAACTCATAAAACTCAAGTTAATCCCAAATTAGTAATAACAAGTTTATTTACTTTTATCTTTACTCTTTTCTCAAGTGGTTCTTTGTTGGTCTCGTGGTTCTATTTAAAGAGTTATCACTTGCAATCCTGATATATCTCATGAAATTTGATATGAAACACAACTACGAAAATTCTTATACATTTTTTCCAAAAAAAATCAACAATACATGAAGTGTAAAAATGTTATGTTTTCATTATTTAAAGGAAACAATGTGTGATTGTTTTTTCTCTTTGTATCCCACTATTAAGAGTAGAGTATTAAGAGAAGAAAAGTGCATGCTTAAAACATTTCCTTTTTTATTTTGTACTTGCTCTAATGCCCTCATTTCATAAGCACAATTATGGTTGATTTGACCTCTTAGAGCATTGACTATCCCTAAACCCATAACCTATTTCAAAATAAGTTGTCTTTTCACATCCAAACATCATTCCTCACTTGTTTTGAGATTTTTTGCGTCTTGGATGCCAATGCATCATACTCTTGTTATTTAGATAGAACCACACACACTAGCAACCCCTAAATTCAAAATCCACATTCCTACCCAAGCACTTGCCTTTTCACACTGGAAAAACCTTAATTTGCCTCCAAAAGTTAAAAGGGGTTGGTATTTGTTCATAAAAGAGAGTCCAAGGGAGTGGATCCACAAGCACTACACAAAAAGGATCTAGGGCACACACTTTGAAAATCTAGGACATTGAAAAGGGCACCCACCATATACACAAAAACATAGGACCTTAATTGATAGACCCCCATTGTTGCAACAATTCACACCTCACACGTAGGGTTTATTCATACACTTCTATAGCTCATTTTCCATAAACTTATTGAATCAACCTAACAATATAATTCAAGCAAGTCCCAAATGTTCCTTTGATATAATTTTCTCCTAAAATAGACACTCTAGGTACAAGTGAATCTATTAGTGATTGCAATTTTTTGTTAGAAATTTATAGAGGATGTCATTGCAATTGTACATGACACCAATGAATCCAAACAAACATGATCACATAGGTATGAACATGTATGAGACATAATTGCTTGTGAGCTACCATCCCTAATGACACGATGCTAGAACCTAGAAAATAGAATTTGATCTTGTAGACACTAAAAAATGTTCTAGACTTGCTATTACCATTTTTCCTTGTCAATTCCCTTGTCTAATGTCATAAGTCTTCTATTAATTAAATAATTTTAATTATTTAATTAATTCATTACTATCTTTATTCCTCTTTGACTAATTAAATACATTTTATTTATTTAATTATTTACCACTTTCTACTATAATTAAATAATTATTTTAATTATTTAATTATTCATTAGCCTTTTCTGTCATTAAACTAAATAAATTTTATTCATTTAATTGCCTACTAATTTGTCATTTTCCTCCCACTTTTGAATTAAATTATTATTTAATTTAAAAGTCAACCTGTCACATATCCTCTATAATTAAATAATATTTTTATTATTTAATTATTCATTTAAATTTTTCCTACAACTTTTTTTGTGCCAATCTTATCTTCCACATCAAATTTTATCTCTTGATATCTCATTCAATTCCAACCCTTGATTGAATTATCTCATAATTCAATCTCAACCCTTAGTCCTTATCTTTGCCCTAATTCTATCCTAACCCTATTCCATACTACAACTTTCATTCTTGGCCATTGATCTTTAGGCCAAATTAGCCTTTCAATCTTAGCCCTTCATGACAAACTGACATTTTATAAAAGATGTCTATTTTTCCATTGTCAATCAATCTATAGAGATCTTGTTATCTACCTACATGCTATCTTGTCAACACATCTTCTTAGCTATCAAGTGAAGTGCATTCTAGTCAATTAGAATCTTCAATATTTTTCTTTGTCATTATCATTAGGCCTATTTGTATACTCAAAAATCTAAGGGAAATTATTCATATCAAGCAAGATGGAGAAGTGCAATGGAGGTGAATCAATGGTGGCATGAAGACTCTTTGGTAATATTGTTCTATGTTTTATGTATTTATGCTTATTTGTACTTCATTGTTTCTTAGGGTTTGATTTACATGCTTTGCTACCTAACCTTGATAATTTTGCCTTGATCACATTGGTGAACCTGATGTGAAAGGAATTTTTTTAGAATTTGTAAAGAAATTTTAGTTTTGCAGGTTACAGGTATGGATCGACGCACCCACTAGCTAAAACGATGCAGTCACCTGTGACACAGTGTCACAACCGTGGTGCCAAATGACACAATTTCTTTAGATTAGGGCATATTTCAACTTTGTTTGATTTCTCAAAATTCCTAGAAAATTTTTGTTAACTGGTTTTTTGTCTCCTTCTAGATTAACCTTATTTACATATCATATTAGTTGTTAGTTGTTTGGATTTGGTTAGAATTTTCATATTTTGCAGGTCCAGGTTTGTGCGACATAGTTGACTGTCATTCGCCACTATTGCTTGGGGGTTTACCACATCTGATATTGATTGAGAGCCACAATTGATTTTATGAGCCATAATCAACATCCCAAACGACAAAGTTGCTATTCCTATGACACAATTGCTTCTAGTTGTGAGCTGCAATTGCTATTTTCTATGACACAATTGCTTGTTAATTTAAAATTTAGGGTTTCAATCAAATTTTTTAGTTTAGATCTTTGGCATTCCATAGTCTAGGGGTTTTCTGTTACTGACATTTGATTTCTAGCATGTGGCATAGGTGGAAAGGAGGCATTTCACATGATCTTGCTAATTTATCTATCTTGTTTCATTTCCATACACTCATTGGGATTAAAATTAACCTTGTATTTCCATGTCATTGGGCTTAAAATTTACAAAAAAAATCATTTCTTCACTCATTGGTTAAAAAGAACTTGCATCTTCACTCATTTGGGACTTAAAATTGACAATAATCTTGCATTGAGTGTCTTTCTCACATTTGGATTTGGGCTTAAAATGAACTAGTTTCTTCATTGTCTTGTGGTTTGTAACTTGTATTAAGGTGTGTATGCTCTTCTCTCACACTGTCTGGTGATCTTGAGAATCAAAAACATCTTTTGGAATTTGCATAATCACCCACATATTTGGTTTTGGGATTTTTCTTTTTAAAATGAACATTATGCGAGTGTGAGAAAAAGGTGTTGTTTATGCTCTCTTCTTGCACTTTGTGTGATCTTGGGATAAAAACAACATACTTATCTCACTTGTTTTACCATTATAGGGCTTGCCTCCCAACTTGTGAGAGGGAATGACCCAAAAAATACTTTGTTTTAGTCCACTATATAAATAATTGTGATTGTTGGGAAAGTTTTCAATCACCTAGTGCAGATGTCCTATACCAACGAATGCCTCCCTTAGTATCCTTGTGATGCGTGAAAATACATTCTAATGAAGGGATTGGGAGGCCTATTAATTGAGAAAATTGCCACATGTATAAGCACTAGTATTACCCTAAAACATAGATTAAGAACCACTTGTCTTAAAGGCCAAAAACCCTTTTACTTGCTCATGTAGGAGGTCAGACCTCTGAAGCCACCCTACATTCCACTATTCATTGTATAGATAGGAAATCCCTTGGCTCACAAGATCTTAGGATCTTCAAGGGTAAGATATTTTGGTGTGCTCATTTTGTGTAAGGGGGATCCAGTGTCACCAAGATCTCTAGTTGTTCGCTTTTTCTAAGTGTTTGGAGCAATCCAAGTAGGGACTCAACACGTAGGATCCTTTCTAGCCTAGGTTGTGAATTGTTTGTGAGTTTATTCATATACATTACACATTTTCACATTCAAATCAAACCAAACAAGTGTCTTTAGACTATTTGTTGTGTTTTCTAAAATCAATTTCACAAAATCACACCCAAAATTGGTCAAAAATCAATGAAAACCTAGCAAGAAAAAATATTAACTGCAATTGACATTCAGAAACCTGTAATTGACATTTAGAACACCACAACTATAAACCGCAATGCTATTCAAAATGACACAACTGACTGTCATTTGACACAATTTCTTGCTGCTAAAATTTTAGGGGAATATAACTATTCAGTCCATCTTCTTATTAGTTTTTTACCATAACCTTGCTGTTAAACCACATATTTGTCAATTCTTAGACCTATCATTGTCATCCATTTGCTCATTATTACATTAGGACTCACACATTCTAGATTCAACTCTAGGGCTCCTTGCATCATTTGTTGCTACCACTTTTTATAGACTTTAGGATTGGAAACTTGCCATCTCCTTGATTAGTTTAGTGTCACAAAGAAATATTGTCTTGACCTTGGCATTCTCAAATTTAGTTTTTGTCATTTTAGTGGGACCTTTAAACTCATTTTTCTAGTTGGAGGCTCACTTAGTCAACTTTTCACTTATCACTTGGTCTTTTTCATTAAGGTCTTGACAATCCTATTTGTTACATTGGACTACCTTGATTTGGTTAGCTACCTCTTCATTGTTGGTATGTGGTGACTCATCATGCAAATACTTACCCTCATAAAAAGAAATGGGGTTTGGGGCATTGCCCCAATTTTTTTTGTTAAAACATCAAGATTTTCTTGCTGACATGTTAAGGTTTTCCCGTTAACACATCAAATGAAAAAAAACCTTGTAAAACCCTAATTCTAGAAGTTTTCAATAAGCTTGTTATAATTGGTTGGGATGTATGTTGCGGCACGGTGTTCACAAGATTGTAATCTGTATTGGATAATAAAATAATTGGATAATTGAGTTTTTGTGGATGTCCCATATTGGGTTACCCACGTTAAATTTTGTGTTGATCTCTTTTGTGTTATACTTCATTGTTATTTCTAGGTTATTTAATTTGTGTATAATTGTTAATGTTTATTGCTCCAATTTTCCTAAACCCTAACTAGTATCAAAGCTACGTGTATTTCAGTCGATTGGCAAGAAACCTCTAGTTTTGAGTGGGAACAATGGAAGAAGGAAAATTCAAGGTTGAGAAATTCAACGACCAAAATTATCAATTATGGAAGATGAAAATGGAAGATTATTTGTATTAAAAGGATCTATGGTGGTCATTGCAAGGAAAAGTAAAGAAATATGCTATGATGTCCAATGAAGAATGGGAGATTCTAGATAGAAAGGAAATAGGAACCATTTGGTTGCTCCTAGCACCATCTATGGCGATCAATATAATAGAAGCAAATACAACATAGGATTCGATGACAACTTTGGCTAAATTGTATGACAAACCCTCAGCCTCAAATAAGGTATTTCTCATGAAGCAATTGTTTATTCTGAAAATGATTGAAGGTGGATCTATGATAAATCATTTAAATGAATTTAATATGATTACTAGTCAATTAACTTCTGTAAAAGTGAATTTTGATGAAGAGGTGAGGGCTCTCTTGGTTTTATGTTCTTTGCCAGAAAGCTGGAATAGCTTGGTAATGGATGTAAGTAACTCTGTCTTTGGTTAAAATACATTGAAATTTGATGATGTTGTTGGTGTTATCCTTAGCGAGGAAATGCAACGAAAAAGCATAGGAGAAAGTTCAACATTGGGTAATACTTTGATTTTAGAGAAAAGGGGAACAACAAAGGAGATAGGAAAAATCCCAACAATTGTGGGAAGTCACAACGGAAGTCAAAGAAAGGTAGATCTAAATCCAGAGGAAGAATGGATTTTTGGCACTATGGAAAGCCAAGACACTTGAAGAAGGATTGTTGGTCTCAAAAGGGAAAACAAGGAGATAGACAACATGATGATAGTAATGAAGCTAATGTCACAAGTGATAAATTACAAGATGCTTTAATTCTATTTTTAGATAATGTTAATGATTCTTGGGTAATAGATTTAGGGGCTTCATTTCATGCCACAGCCCATAGAAAATATTTTGTAGATTATGTTCAAGGTGATTTTGGATAGGTATATTTGGGTGATGATGAACCCTATCAGATTGTTGGAAAAGGAAAGATAAAAATCAAGTTGTAGAATGGAAATGAATGGTGGCTACAAGAGGTAAGGCATGTTTCAAATTTGATAAGGAATTTAATTTCTATAGGACAACTAGGTAGTGAAGGCTTCATAGTTACCTTTTCAAACAAAGTCTGGAAGGTCAGTAAAGGTGCATTAGTAGTAGCTAAAGGTGAAAATGTAGGCACATTGTATTTGTGCATTGGTAATACTTATTCTACCTTACTTGCTACAAAAAAAGTTGCTACTAAGATAGTTATAACACTTTCTATAGGGATAGAAACATAATTGTTGCATCATAGACTTGGGCACATGAGTGAGAAAGGTATGAAGATCCTTTACTCTAGAAAGTTGCTACCAGGTCCAAATTAGATTGACTTGGAGTTATGCAAAAAATGTGTTTATGGAAAATAGAAAAGAGTTTGATTTATCAAAGTTGGGAAAGAGAAGAAGAGTGAGAAATTAGAGCTTGAACATTCAGACGTATGAGGACCAGCTCAGGTATCTTCTCTTGGTGGCTCTTGTTATTATGTTACTTTTATTGATGATGCAACTAGGAAAACATGGGTGTATTTACTAAAGCAAAAATAAAAAGTATTTAAAATTTTTAAAAAGTGGAAAGCTTTCGTTGAGAATGAGATAGGAAAAAAGTTGAAGTATCTCAGATCCGATAATGGAGGCAAGTATTGCAACAAATAATTTTAAAATTACTGTTCATACAATGAAATTCATAGGCAAAAAATGGTTCCTAGAATCCCATAAGAAAATGGTGTGTCTGAGAGGATGAACAGGACCATTATGGAGTGTGTAAGGAGCATGAGATTGTATGCTTGACAACCCTTACAGTTTTGGTCAGATGTTGTACATATTGTTGTTTATTTAACAAATAAGGGATCTTCAAATCCTTTGAATGGTGGCATTATAGAGGAGGCATGAATAGGTAAAAAGGTAAACTATTCATTTATGAAAACCTTTGGTTGTGAACCTTTTGTCCATGTTGATATTGAAAAGAGAACCAAGCTTGAGGCTAAGTCTAAAAAATGTACCTTCATTAGATATGGAGTAGATGAATTTGGTTATCGGTTATGGGATTATGAAAATCATAAAATCATTAGGAGCAGAGATGTTATATTCAATGAGAAGGTCATGTATAAGGATCGGTTGCAAGAACAGAAGCATGAATAGGCCAAAAAGGAATATGTGGTGTTGGATGAGATTCCAAAAAATAAAATGCTTGTGGTACTTGATGCTCAACAACAAGAAGTTATCCCATATACTCTTGCAAGTGTTAGACGTTCTACAAGGATAACTAGACCTCCATAAAGATTTTATCCATCATTATATTCTATATTATTAACTGATTTTGGTGAACCTGAAGGTTATGAAGAAGCAATGCAAATAGATACCAAAAAGTAGCGGGAGCTAGGCATGAAAGAGGAAATGGATTCCTTGTTGTAGAATCAAACTTGGGACTTAGTCCAATAGCCTACAGGAAAAAGAGCATTTCCAAATAAATGGGTTTATAGGTTGAAGGAAGAAGATGGAGGCAAGAAAAGATATAAGGCTAGACTTGTGGTAAAAGTTTTTGCATAGAAAAAAGGTATAGATTTTGATGAGATTTTTTCTCTGGTTGTAAAGATACTTCTATTAGAACCATTCTCAATCTTGTGGTTGTGGAAGACTTGCATCTTGAACAGATAGATGTGAAAACAACATTTCTCCATGGGGATTGGGAAGAGGAAATATACATGCAACAACCATAGGGATATGAGGTCAAGGGTAAGGGGGAACTTGTGTGTAGGTTAAAGAAGAGTTTGTATGGCTTGAAGTAAGCACCTCGACAATGGTATTTGAAATTTGATAGTTTTATGGTTGAACAAGGTTACAAAAGATGTCATTCTAATTATTGTGTTTATTTTAAGAAATTGGGTAATGACAACTATATTATCATGTTGCTTTATGTTGATGACATGCTTGTTGTTAGGTCTAACATGCAACATATTAATGAACTTAAGCAGAAGTTAGCAAATTCATTTGCTATGAAGGATTTGGGTGCAACAAACAAATCCTTGGTATGAGGATCACATTGGATAAGAAAAACGTAAAATTATTTTTGTCTCAAAGTGAGTATGTAGAGATGATGTTGAAAAGGTTTAACATGAAGAATGCAAAAGAAGTTAGTACATCTTTTCCTAGTCATTTTAAGTTGACTAAGGAGATGTGTCCAAAGACACAAGAGGAGGAAGACAAAATATCTAAGATACCATATGCATCAGGAGTTGGAAGCTTGATGTATGCAATGGTATGCACAAGGCTAGATATTGCAAATGTTGTGGGAGTTGTGAGCAGGTATATGAGAAATCTGAGAATGGAACATTAGAATGCGGTAAAATGGGTTCTTCGATATTTGCTAGGTGCTACTTCAAAGAAACTATATTTTGGAGGAACAAATTCTGCTCTAAAAGGATATGTTGACTCTGATGTGGCGGGTGACATTGATAGTAGGAGTACTACAAGGTATTTTTTTATTGTAGGAGGTACTGCAATTAGTTGGATTTTAAGGCTGTAAAAGGTTGTTGCACTTTCAACCACTAAAGTTGAGTATGTCACTGCTACGAAAGCTAGCAAGGAGATTATTTGGTTAAAATGTTTTCTAGAGGAATTGGGACAATGACAAGAAGATAGACCTTTGTATACTAATAGCCAGAGTTCCATTCATATTGCTAATAACTCATCTATGCATTAAAAAATTAAGCACACACAACTTTAATACCACTTCATCTGGTAAGTTTTGGAGGATGGACAGTTGAAGCTAGAGAAAATTCACAAATGTGATAATCTTGCAAATATGTTGACAAAGGAAGTTACATGGGAGAAACTGATTTCCTCATTAGTTTTCGTTGGTCTTCATGACTGATAATGGTGGACATAAGAAACCAACCAGACTTGTAATCCAGTGGGAGTTGTAAGTACAGTGGTGTCATCCAAGATCAGTCTCCAAGTGGGAGACTGTTGGTACGTGGTGAATGATCATGAAAATATTGTACACTCGTAACAAGAAATGGGGTTTGGGGCATCATACCAATTTTTTTCAATAACATGCCAAGGTTTTCCCACTGGCACGTCAAGGTTTTTTTCTTGTTGAGATGTCAAGGTTTTCCCGTTAACACATCAAGTGAAAAATGACCTTGTAAAACCCTAATTCTAGAAGTTTCCAACAAGCTTGTTATAAGTGGTTGGGATGTATGTTGCGGCATGGTGTTTGTGAGATTGCAATCTTCATTGGATAATAAAATCATTAGATGGATGAGTTTTTGTGGATGTAGCCCATATTGGGTGACCCACACTAAATTTTGTGTTGATCTCTTTTGTGTTATACTTCATTGTTATTTCTATGTTATTTAATATGCATATAATTGTTAATTCTTATTGCTCTAATCTTCTTGGACCCTAACATTCATAGTCTAATAAAAAGTTCTTAAGCTCCTACAATAGCTTTAGTCATACTATATTTTAGTCATACCCTTTTGCTCATCACACTTGCATCCTAGTCATACCATAGCTTTTGAAACATTAGTGACATTATCTAAATTCAAACCCAATCTATTGTCACTTGATTTCCTAAAGATTTGGCTATAGTTGCATTGGCATCCCTCATAAAATATTTCAAAAACACCAAAAACATAGTCTAGTTGCATGCCTCATTTTTCATCTTAGTCTTTGCATTGTCATTTAGACCTCATCCACACTTATCAAGTCTTATATAGTCGAAACAAGGCTGCAAAGAAAACAAAAAGAAATGGACTTCCAACAAAAGGATGAATTTATCAACCCCTTTGTATCTTCCGCTAATGGAACATCTAGACCACAAAATTCATATCCTAATCATTTTGAGAAATTCCTTGTTAGAGACAAACAAGGAAGAGTAACCATAGAGGAAATAGAAGCAACTTCCCAAAATCCTAAAGTGGCCCCATTTGTAGATGAGATAGTGTTATTGGACCCTCAAATATTTTTTGCCACCTTGTTAAAAAATGGAGAAAAATTACCCCTTGGCTATGATGCCAATGCACTTAAGGCAATGCAACTAGATGAGACCTTACTGAACCAAGGAAACATCTCCACTCCTCCTCATAGTACACCACAAGTCAATGCTTCATTTCCATTAGGAGGAGGGACTCAAGATGCCACAAGGGTTAATGCTACACCTACCTTTGGGACACAAAATACGACACAACCCCCTAGCTCTACTTTCAACCTATTTTCTACATCTAATGCTATGGGGGCATCGTCTTCCAATCCATTCATCATGGGTTTGAACAAGGCTAGTGGCAAGAGACCCAAGATCATTTTTAGTGGTCCTAAGACTCCTAAAACAAATGTTACACCAAACATTGGGAAATCACAACATGCTACTCCATCAAAAAAAGGGCCTACCACAAACATGTCCACACAAAAAAAAACATACAAGGTCCCACACCAAATATGTCCACTCACAACAATACCCAAGGACCTTTTCCACAATATGACAATTCACATGGTTATAACTTTTCATGGCAACAAAAATCCAATCCTCCACATGTCAACCAAACTCCAAACCAAAATATCCACAACCAAATACCTCATATATGCCAAATCAAAATCCTTTACATTCTTTTGCAACCAATCATAACTCATCTACTCACAACATTGGATTGCATAATGCCAATACAAACATGGGCTCACACCATAATTCCATTGTCAACACACAATATACATCTTTGACTCAAGTGGATGTCTTAGCCAATCAAACACTTTCCCTACAAAAACAAATTGAGAATATGCAAGTTTCCACCAAGAAGACCTAATCTACACAAGAATTATGCCCATACTTATTTGACACAAGTCTATACATGCCTCCCTTTCCACATGGCTATGCCATGTCTAATTTACTTGGAAATATAAAGGAAAGGGAAACCCAATCAAACATGTCAAAGAATTTTTGACAACTTGCATAGATATTGCTCACGATCCTACATATTTTATGAGACTATTTCCATGAAGTCTTATGGGACAAGCACTTGAATGGTTTGCTCACCCACCTAAAGGAATCCACTCATGGGGAGATTTGGATAATAAATTTGTGGAAAACTTTGCCTATAATATTGACAATGAGATAACTATAGCCACCCTATGTCACATGACACAAGATGATGATGATTCTTTCATATCCTCCTTCCAACAATGGAGGGGGTTTGACTAGTAGATGCCCAATTGAAATTTTTGAAAAACAAAGAGTAGTCATGTTTTTTGAGAACTTAAGGGCACCTTTGAAACAACAATTAAGAATACAATGTTGCACAACATTTGTTGACCTAGTGGAAAAGGGAATTATCCTTGAGAAGAGCCTCATTGATCAAGGAGAAGTCAAGATCTATAACAAAAACACAACCAACCAAAACCCATCTAATGACAAGAACAAGTATTGGTCACACAACAAAAATGTCACTAATGATGGGGTTGTAGATGCTAAAGTTGTGAGAAAAATAGGCCCCACACTTACTCTTAAAGGTCCAAACATGACACATGTTCCAAATCAAATGGAAAATGTGGTCCAAAACAACCAAAAGCATGGTCAACCTAGGCAAACAAGAAAGTATCCACCTAAACGACAATACACCCCCTTAGGGGAACCAATTGAATCCATCCTGAAACAACTTACAATCAAAGGTCATACAATTACCACCCATAAAACATTATGACCCAGGATAGTTTAAATTGTTTTTGTGGGATGAAAATGCTACATGTGAATACCACCGCACCAAAGGACATGCCACTTCATCATGCTAAGAACTTAAGAACATAGTCCAAGACCTTATTGAGAATGACACCATTGAAGTCAAAGGACAACAAGCCACATCTAATAATGACCATACAATCTTCAAGAATCCCATACAAGACCATGGAAATGAAAAGCCCTCTGGTTTGAGACAAAAACCAATAATCAGACTAATTACATTGAGGCCAAATATGATTATAACACCATAGTAAATCATCTTTGCACTATTGATGATCATGTCAATACCATTACCATTAAGAAACATCTTGAATGTGATGTAAACACATGCCAAACTAAGGTCACCATACAAGTGGCCCCTCCTCAACCGTAATAGCCAAAGTCTAAATACAACCTCTTGGACCATTTAGGAAACACTCATACAAATCTTTGTCCTAGAGTTGCTTCTCATTTCTCCTAAACATAGGGCTATCCTTGACAAGGCTTTGCAAGATGCTTCCGTCCCAACCAATATTGATTTCAATCATTTTCAAGAAATGGTAGGATGCTTGAATAATCCCCATCACGTCTCTTTTTTAGAACAAGATTATTCGTCCCAAAAAGTCACCCATAATGACCCTTTGTACCTTGAAGTTTTCATCAATAAACCAAACTTAGACGAGTCTTGGTAGATGGTGGAGTAGGGTTAAACATTTGTACCCTCAAATTGGTTAAGATATTAGGCTTTTTAGAAGCGTGTGTAGACACAACCAAAAGCATTGTTATCAAAGCACATGCCAATGAAGAATGATCTTCTAAAGGAGTTATCACACTGCCCATTAGAGTTGGACCTGTAGTTATGGACACTACTTTCCAAGTCTTGGACCTTGACCTTCCATACAACCTTCTCCTTGGTTGACCATGGATCCATTCCATGAAAGTAATACCTTCTACATACCATCAATACCTTAAATTTCTACACAAAGGCACTAAAATTACAGTTGCAGGTGATCTCGACCCTTTCCAATATTGCAATAATCTAAGGTGAACTCCTCAATTTCAAGTTCCTGTCAATAATGAGGCTTCACCATCCACTTCATCACAATACATTGATCCATTTTCATTGGCTAAGGCATCCACTTCATTTTTCGCACCATCAAACCATAAGGTCCAAGTCCTTGACATGGGATGTGGTGAGTATCATTTAGAAAATTTATCCACATGTGGAAATGATAATACTTCCAACAATGATGTCAAGAAAACTTCAAAAGGTACACAAACAGGTGGTCGTGCTTGGATCGAAACATTTTGGAATCTTGATGATACTTTCATCTTCACCATTTGTAATCATCCATTTCCATCTCATGACTCTCGCTCCATCATTCCATTCTCCTTATCATCATCTTTCCATTCTCACCATCCTAGGTTAGGGTATGTCCCCCCTAATTTTGTCTCTACTAAGTCATCTTGCCAAGTTGTTAAGGATGTGCAAGCTTCCTTTGATGTTAGCAGTACCAAAAAGGATAGTCCCAAAGACTTTGTTGATGGCATCACCACTCTCATTCCTCCACCAAGTCTTCTTGTCACTCCGTCCACTCCATCCATCTCACTTACGTCCATCTACATCTGGACATGGATCAACAAGTCATATCTCAAGAAAATAACAAAGGGAAAGCTCAAGAATAAAAAATGAAAATATCTTTAAAAAGAGATCAAGAATCAAAAGAAATTTTTAAAAGAAAAGAAAGTCAAGAAAAGTCCTCTAGTTAAAACAAAAAGCTATTGGAAAAATCAAAAGTAAAATTTAAAAGAAAAATCAGAAAGCATTAGTCTCCAAGTATGCCTCTCCATCCAAAATTACTGGAGGCATCTATCAAAGAAAATGCTATGCCCTTAATATTAGTGTACATCAGGTTATGAATAGTTGGCTTGTGGCTATCTTAACTCTCTATTAAGTCATATTATCATTAGTATATTGTTATTTAGTTGTTTAGGTCGGCCTATGTCTTATATAGGTGTGTCTAAGTCGATAATCTCCCATGGATAATTTAATGCTATGACACTTCCCTGAACAACTAATTGTACCACCATCTGCAATCAAAATGAAACAATTTAGATGAGTAGCTAACTTTTTGTTGATGAAATTATGAGTACTACTTGAGTCGATCAACACTGTTACCTTCTGCTTCTTTAGGAATCCCACCACCTTGAGAGTTTGTGGAGCACTTAAACCTGAGAGTGCATGAAAAGAAATGATTGGTTGAGAATCATGTGATTCCTCATTTGACTCCCTTTCATCCTTCTTACATACCATCACCACAGGCGAGGAGTAAGTACTTTGGCTATGCCTGATGATTCATGCCTCTAGCATCTCTTCAACAATTTTTTCTATCTCACTCTTTTGTATGTGTGGATACCTGTAAGGCTTGATGTTCGATGGTTGGCTCTATGGGACTAACTGTATGGCATGATCATGATACCTCTTAGGAGGAAGTCCTTTAGGAATATCTCCAAGAAGAAATGAGTGACAATCAATTATAGCTTGAAAATCTAAATGAGTAGGAGAGTAGGAGCATCAGATTGGGAGACTTCTAATGAACATAGTTGGGCCACAAATCCATCCACTCCTTTCTTAAGAAACTTTTGCATTTGATGAGAGTTTACCATTTGTGGGGATTTTTCCTTCAACCCCCTTAGCTCTACTAGCCTTCCTTCTGATTGAAATCTCTTGAATAGTTCTTGGAAGTTCATCTCAATCATTCCTAATGTAGTAAGCCATTGTACTCCCAAAACAATATCTGTTGCACCCATGGATATATCTTCGTCACTTTCACTCACTCCATACACCCCGTTCAATCCATCCATGTTCATCCATCCATCATATCATTCCACATTCATTAGTGATGTCTTTCAATGTACCTTTGACAACAACTCCTTCACATACTCTAGCTCATTGGTCAACCAAAATCCTTTTCATCTGAAGCCTGGTGGCCCATGTAGTGGCACACTATGGATCATACCATAACCTCTTTTGTCCACCACTTCTATCATCCTTCAAAATTTCCACTCGCATTCCACGTCCAAATCAATTCCTTCCATCTGATACGATCATCGAAACAAGGTCAATGCATCATCATGACTTATAAATTATACATTTAGCTTCAAAGAGCCATGCTAATGACTCAAAAAATACAAAAAATAAAAATAAAAAAAATCATTACCTTGATGAAAACTTGGCAAACAAGTGTGTTGGTTACATCAAAAATAAATAAATAATAGAAAAATAAAGAAAATAGTAAAGAAAAATAATCCGTTCAATAGTGAAAACCACTTTGGTGGTGCTTTGGATAAATACCATGGTGAAAAATTGGAAAACATGCATCATGTGTAGTTGACTTTGCTCTGTCGTCTACCATAATTCCAATCTAACCGTTCATGTCATTCACACTTCCCATATCATTCATAATAATGTCTTGACATCCCTTCCACAGCTTGGAATGATTGACATCATGCATCCTTTCACCTTTCCATATCCTTCAACGATAAATTGGTCTCATCTCGACTAGGGGCAAGTACTTTACCTATGTCTTCAGGGGATTCTGTGCTTGAGGTCAATCAAAAATACAAAACATCAAAAAGTAAAAAAAAATCATAAAAACCACAAAAAAAAGGAAAAAAAGTAAATATTCACAAAAATCCAAAAAACATGTCAAAAACACAAAAACATTCAAATAACTTGCAAAAATCTCAAAAATAGAGTCAGAGTTAGTCATGTCAAACTACATTGCCTATGCGACTTAACATAGGCAAGGCCATCTATTGATGTGCCCTTGAGGAATTAGGTCAATTCCTTAGGATTTTGTCAAATAAAGTCAAATGATGATTAAGTCATTTGTCACCAAGGAAAAGTCGCGTCATGTCAAACTATGAGGTCTTTGCACATTGTTATGTAGGCAAGGCCATCTATTGATGAGCCCTCAAGGCCCCCTAGGTTAGTCTTTTAGGGTTTGCCAAATCTGTCAAAATAAGTCAAACATCCAGACACACAACAATCACTCAAAACATCACACAATAAGTCATGATTCAATGAAGAAATTATTCAATAAAATATTCAAGTCAACCTAATCAATCATCAACCAACATTAGGCGTTCAATCAATCAAATTATGTCTTATGCAATATGTTCCTTTCTTCTACGAGACTTTTGTCATTTGTCAAAACTGTCATTTTCCTTATCAGAATGTGTCCTTCCTGAACAAGGCATAGTCAAACAGTCAACTTGTCACTTGGTCAAAACACATGTTGGGAAACACTTGGCAAATGATCTAAATGACTATTGTCTTATTTGTCTTATCTCTTTTATTTGTCTTTGGTCATGTTACTAGCTATCTCGAGGATGTCTCGCGAAGGATTTAGAAAAGCGATGATGTCTCATGACTCTTTTCTTTGACTGTTGTTTGTGGTTTGTCTTGGCAAAAAGACTGGGGCAACTTTGCCTTTAGTATGAGTCAGGACATTCCTTGTCTGCGACTGTCTGTTTTATAGATGGATGACCTTGTACATCTTGGTCTATCTCATACCATAGTGTTTGTTGTCCATTTGTTTCATTTTACTGCCCAATGATGATTAAATGCAAAGCCTTGCATAGCAAAATATACATCTTTAAGTTGTCTCTACTAATGCCATACTAACTTTCAAATCCTTCATGCTAACATTTCTTCTATCCTTCATCCTCTAGTCTTCTCATCCATTTCGAGAGCACACTCGTGTTCTTTGAACCCACATGTCCTCTTGAGGGGGCATACCACAACCTTCCTCGTCATCCTTTCTCATCCTCTTTACATTGGGGCATGTTTTGACTAATTTTCTTTGACACAATGTGATATACTGCATTGTATCAAAGAGGGGCAAAATGTAGACACTGAAAAATTTCTTAGATTTGCTATTACCATTTTTCCTTGTCAATTCCCTTGTCTAATGTCATAAGTCTTCTATTAATTAAATAATTTTAATTATTTAATTAATTCATTACTATATGTATTCCTCTTTAATTAATTAAATAAATTTTATTTATTTAATTAAGTCGCTAATGCTCTTTTCCTCCATAATTAAATAAATAATTTTATTTATTTAATTATTTACCACTTTCTACTATAATGAAATAGTTATTTTAATTATTTAATTATTCATTAGCCTTTTCTCTCATTAAATTAAATAAATTTATTTAATTGCCTACTAATTTGTCATTTTCCTCCCACATTTGAATTAAATTATTATTTAATTTAAAAGTCAACCTGTCACATATCCTTTATAATTAAATAATATTTTTATTATTTAATTATTCATTTAAATTTCTCCTACAACTTCTTTTTTTGTGCTAATCTTATCTTCCACATCAAATTTTATCTCTTGACATCTCATTCAATTCCAACCCTTGATTGAATTATCTCATAGTTCAATCTCAACCCTTCATCCTTATCTTTGCCCTAACCCTATTCCATACTACAAGTTTCATTTTTTGGCCATTGATCTTTAGGTCAAATTAACCTTTCAATCTTAGCCCTTCATGACAAATTGGCATTCTATAAAATACATCTATTTTTCTATTGCCAATCAATCTAGAGACATCTTGTTATCTACCTACATGCTATCTTGTCAACATATCTTCTTAGCTATCAAGTCAAGTGCATTCTAGTCAATTAGAATCTTCAATATTTTACCTTGTCATTGTCATTAGGTCTATTTGCATACTCAAAAATCTGAGGGCAATTATTCATATCAAGCAAGATGGAGAAGTGCAATGGAGGTCAATCAATGGTGGCATGAAGACTCTTTGGTAATATTGTTTTATGTTTCATGTCTTTATGCTTATTTGTACTTCATTGTTTATTAGGGTTTGATTTACATGCTTTGTTGCCTAACCTTGATAATTTTAGCCCTGATTACAAATCTTAAAGTAACAATGTTGTCTTCCTCCCTATCTTTCTAATTCTCAACCTCTACATAAAAACACAAAAAATACACTCTCTTCCCCTTTCTCTTTCCTTTTAAACATTTATTTTGGTGATACAATCTTAATTTCAACTCCATATTTGTTTACACTTAGAATTAAATTTAAAATGATCTATCATTTTAGTTTAGATTCTAATGAAAAGAAATATATTGTAATCAAAAGCAAACATTACCACTATATTTTTATTGTGAGGTACTAATATACATTATGAAGCACAATCCTAAAAAAATCACTGAAATTTTAATGTGTTAGTTCTACAATGACAACAAGAGGTGAAGTGCAATGACATGAGTGTGTTATCAAAAACTTTTACCTTTTACACTAAATTTGATAACCTCTAACATTCAAAATATTAATATTTAATATTAAACATAATATTTTCAAAATAAGCATCACATAAAATTTATGTCATCACATTTGTAACAAACAAAATAGTTTCAAATAAACCAAAATAAATTTTAAATAAATAATATAAATAAAATAACTTTTAATTAATATCTCTCAATTGCATGTAGTTTTCACATTCCATGATAATGTATACGCTGAGGTTTTTGGTTGAAATTATGTGTGATTTTTAACATCACATTTGGAATCAAACTCCATGATCCATCCTCAAAAATCTAACATATATAATATCCCTCAACTTTTTAACATAAATATATTTAAGACATCTATACTATATTTTTAAATATAAATTATTTATAATATTTCTTTGAATAATAAAATTCTATTTCATTAAGAAATATATGTCCACTTAATAATTTAGGCTTACCGACGAATTAAATCCTTCGATGCTAAATTCTATGGGCACACATCCATTCATCATTTTAACTTTGTTTTCTTCTACAGTGCCGTACAGTGAACAGAAACACATGCTCGCTAATTTCAACAAAAGTGTCTTCAAATTCAAAGCTTTGACAAGAAAATTTAAGAATAAAATATTAAGAATGAATACCTAAATAAATGATACCTTTGGGAATTTGAACGATCAACGTTAAATTTGAATTTAACGGCTGTTTGGACTTCGAAAGAATTCCTCTGTGACCGTTGATGCCAATGTCATATTTGCAGACTGACACAAAGTTAAAATCAGGGTTTTGGGAACCCTTTTTGATCAAGAAATTTGGTTTCTCAGGGTTTTAATGTCTTCGAATTAAAGATTAAGTTGGAGGTTTTTCTTTTCTGAGTCGTTCTAAACGCATCATTTTTCTGAATTTTTGCAGTACAGATCTTTTTTTCCCCAGATTTAGCTTGTTCTGATGGCCGGAGTTTGAAGAAAAGTGATTTTGTATGGCAGGACGAGATTTTCCGAGAATTTGGCTGGTTTTTCAGAAGAATTTCAGTTGATTAGGGTTGTTTTTCAGTGGTTTTTGTTTGAGATTCAGTAATTGCCCAGAGGGAGCGAGATATGTTGTAATATTTTCACGGGGCGGCAGCAATTGATGAATTGTTGGGAACTCTAGTTATTAGATGTTCTTGAGGCATTATACTAAAAAAGTGCATTGAAGAAGAGAAAAATAGTGGTTTTGAAGTTAATATAATTTCAGGTTTGAGTGTAATATCTGCTTTCTAAAGATTTTTCTAGAGTAGTGGAGGAAAACTGGCCAAATCCGGGAAGAAATGAATTTTGGGGTATTCTTAAGTAAGAATTTTGTTTTGTCGAGTTTTAAGTTAATATTTAAGGAAAGTGGAAGCTTTAAATGCTTCCTGCAGTAGATTAATATTTTGCAAGCATCAGGTGAAAGTCTTGTGAATTTATCAGAAAAGTTTGAAGTCTCTGGACGGAGCAATTAAAGATTCACAGCAATGGAGGGGTTTAAAGCATTCCCAGGGAAAATTTAGAAGACTATTTGAATTTTTTTTAAATGGATATTTGCCAAATTTTGGGTTTTAACTCATTTGGCAGGCTTCATTAAAGCCGTGAAAGCCTGGTTTTTGTAGAAACTTGGCATTGTCCAATCTTTGAATTTTTTAGCCTTTCCGGCCATTATCTGAAGGAGAGCTACTGCCTAAAGAGCCTTGCTGTACTTTCTGGTGATCCTTTGTAGGCTTTTTAAATCTTATTTACTGGTTTTAGGTTTACTCATGGCGACATTAGTTCCGGGCATTCTTTTGAAGCTTCTGCAGAACATGAATGCAGACTTCAAAGTCACAGGCGAGCATCGCTCAGCGCTATTGCAGGTAATTGACATAGTTCCTGTGGATTTGGACCGTAAAGAGCTCTGGCCAAAACATGGGTTTTCTATCAAGGTCTCAGATTCCTGCCATTCAACTTATGTTTCTCTTACAGAGGACCAAGAGGACCTAGTCTTGAGCAATAAATTGCAGCTGGGTCAGTTTATTTATGCCGAGAAAATTGTACCTGGATGCACTATTCCTCTTCTTCAGGGCGTCAGGCCTATTCCAGGTCGCCATCCTGTAGTGGGGACCCCTGAGGATTTGGTGGGTGTGCATGAAGACCAGGCCCAGAAAGAGAAGCAAAATGAGAGCCCTAGTTTGAAGGGTTCCAATCAAATTTCTGGAGAGAGCTTTGGGTCAAAATGGCCTCCTCGCCGCAGCTCTTGGGACCCAGACTCTGGACTTGAACTCGTTACCTTGGCTGGGGCAAAGGCTGATTTGCAAAGGAAATCACCCTTTGGAAAACAAGCTTCTTCATCTTATGAGGTGTTTACTCCTACTAAAGATATGGTGGATTCATTGAAGTCTACATCTTCCTCACCCTTTAGCAGGGTCACTTCCAGTGCTGGAAAACATCAGAGCATTTCTCCTTCATTTACAGTTCGGTCTTCCATGGCTGTGAATGCCCTACCGAGAGCAGATCTCGCTTCAGGGATTTCGAAAAACTTACGGAAGAGCTGCTGTGACATGCCACTGCCTGGCAAAATTGTGAGGAGTAAAAGCGTCTCGGAACGCGAGAGGAAAATATCAAATTCTGTAGGTACATCTTTGCTCTCTTATTTGGTTGGCCAAGTTCTTATTGTTGCACTTTTGTTAGTTTCTGAAAATGTATTCAATTTCATGCAGAATGTCTTTTGAATGTATACCTGGAACATATCTTAGGGTTGGCATTATTCCTTCTGCAATATTAGGTGTAGTTATTAACTTATTTAGGCTCTTGCAGCCTGCATATGCCCTCTGTTTAAGACTTTCTCCCTAGCTGGGCTTTCGGCAGGTGTGTCCTCTTAAGCGTAGGTTAACTTTTCAGCACTGAGCCTTTCAGCTTAAAATCAAATTCAGAAAAAACTTCAATGCTAAACATTAAATGTTCAATGTTGTATAGCCTTGTTGGAACACCTCTCCTCAGCCAAGCTTTAAACAGGCATTCTGTATGAATGCGTTAGCTCTTCAAACCCCAAGCCTCCTAGCTCAAAATCAAATAGAAAAGAAACCTAATGCTAAATTTTAACTCTATAATATTGTATCTGAGGGGTGATGGTAGAATCCACTTTTTTAAGTTGATAACTATTTTTTAGGTTTTTGCATAAGTTGCAGGTCGTGGCTTCATGAATGAGACTCACCTGCAGGGGTGTACTCTGATGGTTGACCTACTACCATGATTTTAAATTGCCCTCCGCTAATTTGCATACACTTCTTAGATGGAGTACCCTGTAGTAACATTGGATAACTGATTTGTATATAAATATACGCTAATCAGTTTCTCTTGCAGTTCACTGATCTGTAGAAGCTGTTTTCACTCTCAAACTTTGTCCATTGGAAAAGAAATGGACATCTATACAAAGTAATTAAGATGCTCTCATGCCTTTATAGAATTGTTCACGGACACTTCAAAGCATCTTTTATGCAAGTGCCCACATGTTTAGCAGAAAACAATTATAAGTCAGTATTGTATGCAAATTTATAACAGTTAAAACTGTTCTTGTTTATCACAGTTAAAAGTGTTCTTGTTTATTGAATGTTCCAGTCTTATTCACTGACACTTTAGACAAGGAAGCCTCACATGCATCTCCTATAATTGATCCCAGATCGACTTCTGTATCTGTCTGCTTTGATAAGACAGGAAGCCTGCTAAGCATTCTTAATTTTTTGTTTTGAGAATTTGTTGAAGTACCTAGAAAATGTCGAAATCATAAACGAGAAGTGTACTGAAGTCAAATTATAAATGAAAATGCTGGTTTTTATTCCTCTTGTCCATTTTACTGCATATTCTGAAGTTGAGAATTGTAGCAAAAGGTGCTTAGATCGTTGTTTGGTGCTTTTTGCAGGAAAAGAATCCCACACCTCCAAAGTTGAATCATATCCGTGCATCATTTTCGCCTGCAGGCAATTCAAAGATCAGAGCCTCAGTTTCTATTCTGAAAAGTCCATCCATCCCAAAGCCTGATGTTGCTGCTGTCAGCTTCAATGCAATTGATGCTGGGAATGGTCTTTGGAAATCTCTGCCTGGAAAGCTCAGCACTATAGGAAAGGTATTAAGAGTTAAGCTTAGTGGTCAGCAGGCGGCATTTGCCAATTTGAATTGATTTGTCTATAATCAGAATTTGTACACATAATAGAGAGCCGAAGCCAATGGTCAATAGCTATCTTTCTTGTTGGAGGTAACGATTCAGATTCCTGATAAAAGCTGGTCATGATGGATGTAAGTAGCTTAGTGGTAGAGCGACCCTACAGTAGTTGTCATTTGGCATTATAGTCAAATAAGCATATATAATAGAGAGCCAATACCAAAGGTCAAGAGGCAAATAGAGAACATATTCATTATTTTCTTGTTGGAGGTAACAAAACACACTTCTGGGAAAAATTGGTCATGATAGAGGCAAATAGATCAGTGGTGGAGTGACCTACACCTAGAGGTCATCCTAGGTTTAAATTGTAAGAAAGAAAAATCCTAGTATTCGTCATTTTACATTAAGCAGTTAAGTCGAGTGGCCAGCAGGTGGCATTTGCCAATTCAAATTAATTAAGAGAGAAATGTTTGTGATATTTGCCATTTAGTATTAAGAAGTTCAGTCAAGTGGTCAGCAGGCGGCATTTGCCAATTTGAATTAATTAAGAGAGAATTTTGTGGTATTTATCATTTAGAGCTAAGCAGTTCGGTTTAGGGGTCATCCTGGGTTTAAATTGTAAGAGAAAAAGTTTGTGATGTTTGTCATTTAATAGTAAGCAGTTCAGTCCAGTGGTCAACAGGTTTTGCCAGCTTCAATTGATTTGCTTATGGTCAAAATGAGTACATATAATAGAGAACTTATGCCAATGGTCAAGAGTATCTCTTTTGTACAATACACATTCTAGGGAACATCTGGTCAAGAGTATCTCTTTTGTACAATACACATTCTAGGGAACATCTGGTCATGACAGAGGTAAAAAGCTTAGTGGTAGAGGTAACAATACCCAGTGGTCATCCTAGGCTTAAATTGCAAGAGATAAATTTATGGTATTCATTTGGTATTATTTAAATTGTAAGAGAGAAGTTTATTGTAAGTGAGAAGGTCAAACACACTCCTAGGAAAATTTGGTCGCCAAGTGTCATCCTGGGTTTAAGTTGTAAGAAAAAGTATATGGTATTCTTCTTTTGGCATTTGACAGTTGCCAACTTGAATTAATTAGCTTATGGTCAAAATAGTTACATGTAATAGAGAACTCTGAGAACCCAGTGGATATGTTTCTTGTTGGAGGTAACAATACACACACCTAAGAAAACCTGTTCATGATTGAGGTATGTGGCTCAAAGGTAGAGCGACTGCACCAGTAGGAGCTTGTCCTGGGTTTAGAGTGTACTTGTATCATTGGCATTAGAGATACAATAAATCTTAGCTTGAGAGAGAATCTACAAAAAGGTCAAGTGTAAGTTAGTGCCTCTCCAAAGAAGTATGCGCTTTTGGTGTTGTTTTACATTTACAAGTAAAATAACCTACTAGAGCCAGTCTTGATTCAGCAAGCTAAGAGCTCAACTCAAATGTGTCTTTGAAGTAAGAATCTACACACTTAAAAGAAAGAAAAATTATAGTAATGTCAATGGGACTTAAGAACACATCAGGTATGATAGATAAGTGTTAGGTATGACAGGGAAGGTTACCAAATATAGTGGATATTAGCATATCTACCGTAATTTCCTCTACTGTATAAATGCCCAATTAAACAGTAAAAAATTGTTAAAAAAAATATTACTTATTTTAAACAACCTAAAAGTGGATCTATAATGTATTTTTATAAATAATAGTAAACATAATTTTTATTTTATTGTAGAATTATTTATACATATGTTTTTTGATTATTATAAATTAATATAATTTAAATATATAATTTACTATTACACCAAATTTTTTTAACTTTTCTTTCCATATTTGAAATCTGCACAAAGGCTCCATAAAAAGATTGTTATCATTGACATGGCAAGTAGATTTGAATCCTAGCCTGTCCAAGGATCTACCCGTCTGTTCAGTCTGATTAACTAGTGTTGCCTTGGTTTTGTCTTATTACATTTTATTAATGGAACTGAAGTAATTTGAATCAGAATCTGAAATGAGCAAAGATAATTGCAGGAAGCTGTGAGCAAGCGTGATGCTGCTCGTGTTGCGGCACTGAAGGCACTGCAGGAAGCTTCTGCAACTGAGACAATGGTGCATATTCTACAGTAAGTATAAAAAGCCCAAGTATTTTTTCTGAGTGAGTTATTCTTCTTGAAGGATGAATTATGTTGCAGAAATTAATTGGTTTTATTATTTATGTATTCTAGGAAGCTTGCAGAACTCTGTTCCTCTGCAGATCCGGAAATCCCAGGAACCTTTGTAGAACAGTTTCTGGATTTACACAGTCAAATCTCACAGGCTCTTGCCAACATGGAATCACTGTCCAAGACTCTAGCTCCGGATGCAGAATGCTCTGTTCTCAATGAAATAGAATGCAATTCAACGTCCCATGGATCACCATTGAAGAAATTGTCAAGAACTTTTCTTCGAAAATCAACTCAGGATCTGGCAGGGGTTTCAAAGGTGGGCATTAGTACTTCAGCAGCCTCTACTCAAGCGCCTCTACCTCCCAAACGAAATTTGGCTCAGTCAATTTCATGCTCTCCTAATAGATTGCCCATAAGGAACCCATCCGTAGGACTTGACAGCAGTCCTATACCCAAAATGTCTTCTTCTTACATTCCACGGACTCTGAAATCCACTAGATTCTCTGATCAGAACAGGGGTGCAACTCAGTCAGATCAGCAGCTCGGTGATACTGAAGACTCCAAGGGGAAGAATGGTCTTCTACAGATGGTCAAGCTTGCAAGACAGATTAAAACAGAAGCAGAGTCCTGGTTCATTGAACTGGTGGAGAAAGCCATAGACAAAGGCTTTAAAAACATGAAGTCCTCTGAAGACTCCAAATCAAAGATAGCAAGCAAACAGGCATTGCTGACTAAACTAGTTAATTGGATTGAACAACAACAATTAAGTAGCCGTTGCAAAAGAGAAGGATTATCATCCAATCCTAAAGTGGCAGAGGTGCTCAGGAGATTGAAACTCAAAGTGAAGAAGTCCTAAGTCTTCCGGTATAAGATAAAAAGACTACTCATATCCTTTAGGCCACATTGGTCTGTAGGAAGATTGTTTCATCATAGTGTATCTACTGGTTTAGCATATTTGTTTCCATTACTACTGGATATAAGAAACGTAGCTTATTCTTTTATTTAGGTTGAATATTAGTTGTACTCCAATATGTGTGGCTATTGGATATAATATATGTAACAGAGGTTTTATTGTCTGTGTTTCTTTGTCAAAGAATATGTAGACTGTTGTATGCGGAGACTCGCTCTTGTATTGATATTTTAAAAAATTAATTGAATAAAAGATTGACAATATAACGAGAGACATATATCGATATACCCTGTGCTTGCCAAAGTTGGTCTATTTGCTGTTATTTTTAAAATCTGGTTAATGTAATTGGGTGTGAAATTATACCTGTGAATCTGCATCTTTAAGCAATTGCTCGATACGAAACATATGGATATCAATCACGTGTGATAGTTTGTTTGGCTGTCTTAAATGTGAAGGAGCTTTAGGGTGTAAAAGCCTAGGTTTGGTCTGTTCGATTTCCATTTGTACTAATATGAACTTTCTTTTACTTCAAAGAAATCTTTAAGCATCTTGGAATTGCTTGTACAACTAAAAAACATCTGTCTTGAATCATTTGTTAGTGTTTCCAAAAATTCAAAGATACCCAAGCACAAACCATTGTGGGAGTAGAATAATAGTATTTATTATATAAAAAACATAGATACGAACCATTAGTCAACCATATACATGGTTATGAATTTCTCATAGATACGAACGTTTGTTGATGTCAAGGTATCTCTTTTAAGGAACAAAATCTCTTAATTTCTAGGCCTAATACTAATTTTTTTGTGGGGATGTTATTAAGCCTGATATGGTTGAGGTGGAGACAACTGACGTGATTGGTAGATAAATTGTGAAGAATAAGATACATCCTCACATGAATATATGTAAGTAGGCTTTTTAAAATGGCTAAATGGCTAACCTCTCTTCAATTTGAATATATCCTATTCTTACTCTAGGTTGAATTTGTATTTATAAATTTTGATTTTTAAAAAAAAATTATTATTTTTAAATGAAATTGTCTTGTAAATTTGATTTACACCCATAAAAAATGATTTGTGAATTTTTTGATGTTTATAAATTATTTACCATGTTTTATAAAATCTGTGTTGTAAGATAAAGTGGTATTGATGAACATTTTTAATAGTTTATAGACAAAGATCTTTTTCCTTTGGTCAAACCCCTCTTTTTGATTTAATAATTTTGAAACAAAGAGTATAGACATAAACAATTGTATGGTATATTCTATATCTAATTTTTCACTAAATGTAGATGGTGATGTCTTTGGATTCTTGGATTCTAGTGAATTAGGTTTGTCTTTTTATGCAACACGCCAACATACAAATTAACAAACTTCATGCTCAAGTCGACAAGTAATGACATTAGGAAGGGAGTCAGCTTGAACCGAGATTTAAGTTTTAAATTTGAAAGTGTCATTGTCATGCCCACAAGACCTAGGACAAGGAATAAATAAAATGCATATCAAGATTGGTCCTTGTGGATGTGTACAAATAGGATTAGGTTAGGTTTAGACAGTTTTCTAAATTTCGCATAGAAACATGTCACTTGTATACTAATCATCACATTAGGCATAGCATAGTAAAAAAAGAACCAAAAATGGGGAAAAGTGCAACACATGCATTTTAGACCTACATGTGAACTATGATGAAGATGCATGTCAAAGTAAAAAAAATAACCAACATGAAAGTGAATATATGGAGTCTTATAAGAATGATATGGATAAAGGTGGCAATTTAGTACTTTCTCCTAGCAATGATTGTTCCATCTCAAAACCAACTATAGAAAATTCCAATATTAGCATCTAGCATTTATTTAAAATTGGTAGAAAGAGTAATTACCTAAAAATGTTGATGACAAAAAGGAGAGACTTAAAAAGGTAAAGTAAAATCAATTAGGCATGGTGGGGGCCATATGACAATC
Organism: Sequoia sempervirens; assembly: GCA_007258455.2. NCBI lineage: Eukaryota > Viridiplantae > Streptophyta > Pinopsida > Cupressales > Cupressaceae > Sequoia > Sequoia sempervirens. Next base: position 42,333 of record VDFB02088701.1, on the reverse strand, counting down.
CACTAGGCATAGTAGGAAGCCATATGCATTTTTCAACATGGTAGGAATCCATGATAGCCATGAGCTAATCACTACAATCAAACTCATCAAAAAAATGCTAATGATGACATATGCCCCTCCAATTGGTTGCATACTAGGGATACAAGGAATTGAAGGAGATAAGAAAGATGTGATCATACAAAACTCAAATAGAATGAATAAATGTCATATATAACATCATATAACAAACATGTAAATTCTTTTCTTTTATTAATATAATGCATTTTCTCAATTAAAAAAAATATAACAAACATGTGAAATCTTGGTAAGATGTGATCATGAAAGCATACAAAAAGAGGGGAAATTAGGTGCCCCCAATGTTGCCCCCAATGAGGGCCACAAACAAGTGTGAATAGCCATAAGTGTTAAATGGGATCATATAAGCATAAGTTAATATAAAATATAAGCATGGTAAGTATTAGCATCATAAACAAGTAAACATGAAATCATAAGATAAGTACACAAGAAAGAACCAAGGTTTTTTTAATGGAAAATCTTTGTCAATTGGTGAATAGTTTATTTTCACCAATTCAAATTTGGAAAATATAATGCAACTAGTGGGAGAAAATCACTACATGATTTTATGAATTATCAGTCAAATGCATGTTAATTCACCACCAATTTACTTATAAGGCATTTATAATTAATATCTTTCATCACAACTACTTTGAATGATATTTTGAGATCTCTTTTCATAGATATTATATAGAGTGATTCTATAGAGATGAACTACTTGAAGTCATGTCTATTGTGTATCCTCAATACTAGATGAACTAGCAACCACCTAATTTTCATGATAAGATAAAGACCTTGTCAAATTATTTTTCCAAAAGTTCAGAATTCAATGGACAACATATCAAAGAAATTATAAATAAATCTAACCTTACCTAGCAATCAACTTGTTTGGCAACATCAATGGTAGCATAGTTTAAACTCGTAGGGAGTCCCATCTGAGATGGGTTAACAATAAAGCTATGTGCAACCTTAAGTTAGAGAGAAATATTGCACGATTCAATATCAAAATATTTCAAACTTGCCAATCTATGTCAAACCATGATATTGGGGCTAGTAGAGAATGAGAGAGTTTTCAGAGTATTAGATTTATTGAAATCAAAGAAAAGACACAAACTTGAAAATAATTTAGAAAATTGCTTGAGGATGAATACAACTAGATATATCAAAAGTTTTCCTCTTGAAAGGGCATTGAGAATCTAGAGGTCCATATGTGAAAGAAGATGGTTACATGTAAAACTTCAAACAATACTAGCATATATGCCACAATGAATAACACTTGTAGTGGTAGTGATGAGATGCACTTAAGTGGACATATAAAAACAAAAAATATATACTAGGGTTATGATGACCCTCAATCTCATGCTTTGAGTGATGGTATAATTTGATAGCTATAAGAGATTCAACACTTACTAGGTATTTAAATTATAGTTTATATTTTAGATTATTGTTGATGATATGCTATTTGTCTATCAATGATATACATTTTTAATTTCCATTTGAAATTTTAAAAATTAACTTATTATTATTACTATTTATTGATAAATGTGACCAAGGGGGCCACACCTGTTACAAATCTTTGGGAAATTACATTACTAGGTGGCACCATATAGGGGCCATACATCCCTGTGTCATATTATGATATAAAAAATGATATCTACTATCTAACATTCAAATTTTATAAAATTGTAAAGAGCTTCACTTTGCTAGCCTTCAAACTAAACCTTTACATAGTATTGGATGCTATCATAGCTATTCATATATTCATTTTAATACAAAATAAATATTAATAGTGATGATTTAACCCTCTTGCTCCACATCCACATCTTGCTTTAGAGGAGGGTTTAGCAAGGGAAATGATTGGTCAACTTCTGCAACCAACTTAGCTCTATTGAGATCCTTGAGAAAACTAATTTCCCAAGTGGTTTTGTGGCATCTGAACTCAACATTCAGACCAACATCCTAAATCACAAATGGGATCTAGGGGTTATAAAGACTAGGTTGATTCTTAGCCACACTCTACCATCTAGTTGGAAGCCAAAACCCACCATCACTCTCTACAAGAAATCATGCATCCCCAATCACCAATGAGGCTAGATACTGTAGACACTCAAAATTGGCATAATGCATTCAATTAGGTCATATTCATCCATTTAGCAAATAAATCAAGTTTACTTATCAATCTCCTAAAGTCACCAGTTTAAATTAAATAAATCAAACTTGTTCCTATCATCAACCTTTTAATTAAATAAACCAAACTTTATTTAATTGAGGTTCAAATGCATATTCCATCCCTTTTTTATTTAAAAAAATTAAAGTATTTAAATCAAATTGGTCAAAATCTCCTAATCATCATCTAATCTAATCTAATCCTGATTAACCTAACCTAACCACCCATCATATCCTCTAGCTTTTCCCACTTGCACCAATAAATCTGCATTGTCCATCAACATGGCATCTTTGAGGAATATTCCCTCAAGTTTGAATTCAAAAACAAGTGGACATGTACATCCAACCAAGCATTTATGAGCTCTTACATGGCTCTTAAATGTCCCTTGCACAAGTCAAACTCAACATTTACTCTCAGATTCAAATTTGAAATCTCCTTCTCTTTGGCACATTGACCAAAATGTGCTCATTCCTCATCCTACCACAAGTTGACAAGTGGCCTCTTTTCATTGGCTTGTTTTTAGTCCCACATCCTCCATGTTTGGCATTCTTTCAACTTGAGAATCTATAAATAATGATCAACTCCATTGGTTTAATCCTCCACAATCTCCACAATCATTCATGTAAAGTCACTCTCTTTAGGAGAACTGATTTTTCGCACCATCACTCCATCTTCAAGGAATTTCTTCATTTAGCTTATCTATCAAGGATTTGGAAAGGGCTATTTTCCACAATAGCACCAATCCACTATGGGATAGGTTTAAGCATGTTTAATTTTTTTGGTATTTTATCACTTTGTTTATTTAGCATGATTCAATATCTCACATGGATGCTTGATTTGTTGTATTTGGTTTGGCATTATTACTAATGTTCATTGAAGTTGAAATATTTGTAGGTTTAGCAACCACATTATGGTGCTAGAGGGAGGGGCTAACTAATGCATTTCATTATTGTTTTCACTTGTATTTGAAAGTTGTTACTTCATTCTGTGTTCTATTGCATAAAATAGGAATGTTATTGGCTGTGTTACTTGGTGTTCATCTAAGTCTTATTTAAACAAAGGCCTTTTCTATACTTTCCTAACATAGGTTAGTTCATTGTTTTTAGAAGAGGATCTAAAAAAAATAAAACGTATGGTCACTATTTGGTAAAGTTTATCTCCTAATTATAGCATTACTATGGTGTTCCCACCATTGGTGCCCAACTAATGACCAATGTATCTTTGACACACTTAACATGTGCTATGCCCTCTACTATTTCTTATGGTTGTCTGTGGCTTCCTGCATAATCCACTCCGGCCTTATGCACCATTCTTCACCAGCACCATACATTTAGCAAGCCCCAAGTGAGCCTACCAGTCCGCGGGATTGCTATACCACTGAGATCATAGTCAGTTGAACAGCGAGGATTTAGAACCCATTAGAAGCGTCTTCATTAGATGGATATCAAATGACTTTATCTATGATCTTTGCTGGCAGCTCATAGCATTGACAACAACCCATGTTGTTATAAATGCTAGCTCAGTATACGCCTGCCTTTTCCTCTTATTAGTATTGCTAATAACCCTGCTGATATTGGGAATGGCGTTGCTATTACTGGTAGATCATGAATGAGAGGATTTTCTGCACGATTGAGTGGAGATCCATTAAAATAAGGTGGTGAACATCCAAAAATTTCTTGCATCAGTACAGCCACTCTTACTAAGAAATATGTCAAGTATCTCTACTCCAGCTTCAGAATCCTTAATACTCTTGGAAGATGATTATGATGTCATCTTTATCTGCTTTGAAATCTCTGGACTTTGATATTTGCATCGAGAAATATCTATTGGCATAGTGAATCTTTTATTGTGCTATACTTTTTTGACAGTAAACTCTTTGCTGGTTGTGCTTTATTCATTAAATATCAATTGCATTCTATAGGAATGACTTATCTCTTTTTTTTTTTTACGTTGACAGTGAACAATAGAAGTGTGCCAGATACGGTGGTAAAAAAAGGACAAACCTGCCACAAAGCCATTGAGACCATTTTGATTCTTAATAGTAAGATGGTCAAAGAGCGCGGCACTTGAAGGTTTGGCAGTAACGTGTCTCATCTAATGGTCATCTCCAACCATGGCGTTTAGTCCGAAGAAGAGTTACTAAATGTGAGAAGTGACTAGGAGGCACAAAAATACTAAATGCACTCTTAAATGCATTAAAAGCCAGTTTATGACTACGAGAGATCTTTATGCCTTGTGCATTGAACCTCACTTCCAAATTTAGGTGCAGCGCATGGTGGATTATTGATAAAAGCTTAGACTAGATCTTCTGCAGTGGTTGAGCGTGGTTCAGGGTTGCTGCTCGCCAAATTCGAGGAGTGAAAGCTAAATAAACTTACAGTCAAAATATCTTAAAACTTTAATGGGCTGAGCAAAGATAATGATACGTAGATAAGTACTATTGATTTCTTTTCTTTTTTGCTCCTAATGAAACATGAAATTGCTCACCTACTTTGGGAAAGTCAAAACAAAGAAGTGGTAGTTGTATGGTATTCAATTTGCAGTTGAGTTGATAAGTGGCATGATCGATAGCTTTGCTTTCTTCTCTCATAATCATATCTTGTGCAGATTTGTCCCTTTAACTCTTAGCTGCGCCATAACTATATTTCCTTTTAAACATTTAATAAATGTTTACATGATTTACATCTTGTGCAGATCTGTCCCTGTTATATCTTGTGCACATCTATTCCTCGTCTCTAGAGAATTCAATGAATCAATTGGACATCAAATAAAGTAGTAATTCTTTTGTCACCAGCTGCACGTCAACTTGGAGAAGTGAAGTCATTTTAAAGCATTTAAAATGGTTGTTTCTCCCATCAATATCTTTGCGTATCTTGTAGTTCTAAACCCATGCTAAGTTCATAGTTGTTTGCACCATAGTTTATAACTATATCATGTACTTTGCTGACTATGTCTAGTTTGCTTTTTTTAGTATGGTTCATACTTTAGATAGGGGCGCAATGTCTTTAATGTTGTTCCTTAAAACTTCCCGATTTTCGATGCTAAGCATTTAGATTCCCTGTGCCATGGGATATTGTGCGTGCCTTTTGAATGAATGAATGAATGGATTTTAATGACGTCCACGAGACCATCAGTCTATGGGACCAAGCACCGAAACTTTAACCATTTTCAATTTTCTTTTCCATATCAGCCCTTCTATTATAGATCTTGATCAGAAAGCTAGCAGTTTTGAGGAGCTTAGTTTCCCTAAAAAGCTCATTTAGATTGTCCACCTTCAAAATGTCTTCATATTGGATACGGATATCATCATAAGCAGCACACTCAATCATGAAGTGCCATTCAGTCTCGACAGTCCCTTTGTTGCAAAAAAATACAGGTTCGTTGCTCCCAAGCCTCCTTGGGAACAGCCCACCTACCTGTCTCGCATCTAAGATGGTGTGACCCGGTTCTTATTTGAGCGACCAAAAGCCTAGCCTTGCCTTTAATTGTAACCCTTAAATAGTCTTTCTCATCATGCTCCCACGTGGGGTTGAACACCTGGATATAATGTGACTTTTTACGGCCAACCTGCTTAGTCCACATAGTAGACCTAAACTTTTCTAGCACAAACTTTTTTATCTCAGCATTAGTGTTGGGGCACTCATGTAGTTTAATGTTCCATTTGTTCAACCACTTGCTATTTTGCTTCATCCAAGTCTTCTTTCTACGGTTTAGCTCCTCCCCAACAACCATTTTGGGCCAGCGGTGCAAATCCATGTTCTCAACTTTTTTTAAATAACTTATTAACCGGATGACAGCAGATGCCTCCAACGGGAACATACCAGTTTCAGCCAAGAGAATCTCATACGGAACCGAAGATTTGACTTTGATGTTAGTAGTGATCAAATGTTTTTGAATTCTTTCAACTTGCCTCCACTTGTGGTTTGACATGCTACCCCCCCAAACCTCACAACCATAGAGGACAACCGGTGCCACCAACAAACCAAAAAGGGTTTTCTTGGATTTCCAATCCCATAACTCTGCTTTCCTACATCTGTTTTGTAGTAGATAAGACGCCTTCCAGCCACCCTGAATCCTTTTTGCCCTGCAAGTCTCCCAGCTGAGCCTATTATGGAAATCAATCCCTAGATATTTGTATTCTTCCACCACCTCCAAAGGGCTGCCCTCAAAGATGAAATTAAACTGCTGCTTCTTCCTTTTCAAAGAGAAAATCATGATTTTGGTTTTGCTGGTGTTAACTTGCATACCGACCTCTTGGCAAAAGAGCTCGAGAGCCTTTAAATGACCTCTCAAACCCGGAGCAGATTTTGCAATTAAGATAAGATCGTCCGCATATAAAAGTAACTTCACCACATAACTAGCTAGTTGAATACCCTCCCCATCAGTTTTGTTTAACCATTCTTCAAGCTTATCAATATATAATCCAAACAGAGTGGGAGATAGTGGACAACCCTGTTTGACCCCGATGTCGCTACCAAAGCATTCAGACATACCATCTTTTGTTCTAATTTTAGCGCTAACTTTCTCATAAAGTTTATGGACTGCTGCTCTAAGTTCATCAGGAATACCAAGTTCCTTCATTCTGTTCCACAATTTGTCCCTAGGTACCGTGTCAAAGGCCTTTTTGAAATCAACGAAACAACAAAAAGCTTCAGCCCCTTGAGTGTCCCAAACTTTCTCAATTAAGTGCCTAAGCGTGATGCAGTGATCTATGGTAGAATGCCTTGGTCTGAAACCAGCCTGCCCCTTTGCCCTTTTACCTTCCTTTTCGGCCCAATTACTGATTCTGCGCTCTAACATGCTCCCATAAAGTTTACCAAGAAGATGATTGACCATTATAGTTCGATAGTTAGAGGGATTATTGATATCCCCACTTTTATGTAAGGGGATGACCACACTGGTAGCCCATTCAGCCGGAAAGCCATTTTGAGTGATGCTATTAAAGAGGTATTTGATGTGAGGTGTGAGGAGCACACAACCCCATTTTAAGAATTCAGCCTGCAGCCCATCAATATCTTGAGCCTTACCACTTGCTAGGTTTTTTATGCCTTTCTTGATATCCTCCTCCGAGAAGAGTTCACTTGAGGGATGCATTAAAGGGGGCTTGATTTTCTCCACTGGTCGTTCATACAAGAGCTTCGCATACTCTAACCACTGCTTCCCAGTGATACTATTTTCTGTCTGACTCTTCTTTTGTTGCAACTCTCTCCAAAAACTTTTGGGATTGTGTTTACCCAAAGCAATTAACTCTTTCCTTCTTAAATTCACATAGGTTTCTTTTTTAGATTTTACCAACTTCTCGTAGATTACTTTACTTTCTTTGTTTGACATATTCTTTTTGACCAATCTTCTTGCTGCTTTGCACTCCTCATCATACCATGGGTTAGCAGGAAAAGTATTTGAAATCCCTTTCTTGGTTTGAGATCTCTTACAACCTTCTAGAGCCTTCTGAATTAGTGGAACCAACATATTGCTGCTAATGTATTCATTTTTTTCGTTGCTTTCATTGCATGGTATGTTTTTTCTTTCTTGGAGGTGATGATCCAACGCAGCCACAAAGATTTCTTGATTTTCATGATTCACAAGGATTTTTCCTTGTGAGTGAGCCTTCTTATGAGAGTACTGATTTTTGCCATCTTGCTGGTTGCCATCCTGAATGTTAAATTTAACGAGAAGAGGCATATGATCAAAATTTAGACCAATAGGGCAGCACCCAATATTGAACTCCAGCAGCCTAGAGACCGAATTTTGAGAACATAACACATAGTCTACAACACTTTGCCCATTGTAGGTTTTGCAAGTGATACCACCCGACTTTGGCCACATTTTCATACCATTACAGATTACCACGCCATATAAGCTACATAAACCAAGTAACTCCACTCCAAAATGTGACACACCCCCATTGCCATCTTGAGAGGTCCTTTCCCAAGTCTGAACCTCCGCCTCCTCAAGCCAAAGAGGGTTGTTGTCTTCCTCCCCACTACTGCCCAACTGAATGGATTGGTTGTTGGCTGTCCTTGCATTAAAGTCCCCCATTAGCACTATTTCTCCCGAAGAGCTAAAAACAGAAATGTCCTTTTTTAAAGCAGCAAAAGGTTCTTCATTATCCATCTTTCTCTTCTTGTAGACCTTTGAGTTTTTAGGAGCAAAATAACATGCAGCCAGCCAAATTATTGCCCCATTTTCTGTTATTTTTAGCCATATGAATTGCTTGTTTGGATCCGTTTTTTCAACCTTTATCATCTCTCCCCAAGCTTCTTTTATTAGGACTGTAATCCCTCCATGCCCCTTACCTGTTTCAATCCCTTCATTCCACACTGAAATTTTAGCATACCCTTCAAAATCTGGAACTTTGCAACTGTCATGGATTTTGAGCTAAGTATTTATGTGAAGACACAAACAAGTCAAAAAGATACACTTAATACGCGCTTTTTCTAATTTGTAGCTGCATTAACTTTTCCTTGGTTCAATGAGATTAGTGGATTCAAATGTTGATGTAAAATGACATTGAATATTAAATGCACTGTGTAAAAAATCAAACCTTTTGGCATTGTTGACAGGAAAGCAGCGTATGTGTGGAAAGAAGGAGCATCCCTAAATTTGATTTGATCTTTTCTTATGGCTTTATGATCTTTTATTGATTAAATATTGAAGCCAACGGTCGACGGATTATTAAATCAGCAAATACATAGTTAATGCATTGGAGTCCATGCTTTACTTATTTGTCCCTTATACATTGAATATTGATTGGTGCATTAAAAAAAACCAAAGTCGGTGTTTTGATTTTTCATTTGAAGACTTCAAGATTGCAGAGATTCTTTGTGGGTGCGATATCATTATTGAGGGGAATTTTACTGATCAATGCATTAAATCAACACTTAAAGCTAGTTATTATCATGCTTATCTTGCTATATTTAATCATAGGGGGTTCCTTCAAATATGATTTTTAATGTTATAACCATTTTTTTTATTTCACAGGTACTTTGCATCATAATGGATAAATTGCAAGCAAAATTGAGCTGGAGAAGTGGGCATTGGATTTGAGACTTGACAAAAGCATTTTTAAATGCTTATCAAAATAATCTAGAGCATCCGTTTCCCACTTTTGTTTTATGTTTTAGGCCAACTAGATCATTGATTTTATTTCAAAGTTGGGCTAAAATTGAACCTTAGAAACTCATTAGACTTTGATTTCGGGGGCTAAAATTGAACAAATCAACTTCACATTTAGCTTGGTGCTTTAAAACGAATCGAATCATTGCTTTGAAAGGTTAAAACGAACATGTGTCTTTTATGCTTTGTAATCTTTTTTGCAAAGTAATCTCATCTAAGCAGGCGTATGCGCTTTTCTCGTTCTTCATGACGATCTTGAGAATCAAAAGCCTTTTTGATGACATTAAGTTGCATTAAAGATTGCCTCCACACTTCAGTTTGGGTTTAAAAATTGAACAAAATCTTGTGCGAGTGTGAGTGAGCTTATTGCATGTGTTCTCCCTTTGTTTCTAAATAAGGGTCGATTGAACTATGAATAAGTTTATTCGCTTTTGTCTATCTTAAAGGGCCTGCTTTGGGGAAAAAGTACTCACCCAAGGGAACGACTCAACCGGTAACACTCTAAAGTCAAGAGTATTTCTAGCTGGGATATAAATGTGGGTATTGGAAGAAACGCCAATATCACGCGGTTGATTCTGACGAGATGGATCCGAAAGCAGACTCTCGTCGTATGGGTCAATCTCCACGAATGGAAAGTCTGAAATAAAACCCTTGTTTGTAGTGGCCTATTAACCCATTCACCGAGTTTATCAAAGTGGTGCATTGGAACTTAGATTCCAAGAAGTTACTTGCCATGTCCGATCTTGGTTAAAGTATAGAGGTTAAGACTTCGTTCTTAACATACCTTTATACTCTTTCTTTGGTTGCATGTAAAATCATCTCTTCTTCTACGAAGGGCATGAGGCAAGCCCACTAAGAAAAACGTACCAATTGAGCTAGGGTGTTATATTGCTTGCGAGTCAGTTTGAAAACACAGTGCTTTGATCGAAAACATTGGAAAACCAACATTCAACATGAGCATAAAATCTCACACCCTTTAGGAGAAGCAAATATCCTTGAAAAAATTCACATGTTATTGCTTTCCCTTGGGATTCATATCCTTAGAGGCTTCTAAGCATTTGGATTTCATCTCAATTTGCTCCTACTAAGGTCAACATTAGGAAACCTTTGCCTTGATTTCTTTGATTTTCGCATAATGCATTTTGTGGGATGAAAGAAAATTAGGACGTTGGACAATCAGTTGAAAACCTAATTAAGAGTGTGTTTGTGGTAAAAAGAATCCATTAAGAAAAGATTAAATCAATTGGACCCCACATATGTGCTTGGCATCTTTTGGTCATATGGTTTTCATGCAAACATTGGTCTTTTGATTTTGAATTACTCTTAGAGAAAGGCATGTTCTTCACTATTTTTGTCTCATAAACAAGTCCTTCCTAGGTTTGTTTATGATCAAATCAAATACTTCATCCATCCAAACACCTATCAAAATCCATCCCCCAAACAACTTTTGAGCTTTTGGAAACATCATTCTAGACTTGAATAAATCATCAAACCAAAAATCACCTTGTTTAGTTAGGAGTATGGGAATGCATCTTTTCTCATACCTCTAATTAAATCAGCAATCCTTTGAATAAGTTCATCCTAAGATAACATCTTACATCTTAGGGTTTACAAGTTCATTATCCAAATCAAACAAATCAAACCCTAAGTCTAGCATTGATACAAAGTCCCTAAACATTCAAACACTCATATCATATCCCCTTCATCTCGTCATTGGTCCTAAGAACCTTAGAGGTCACTTTTGCAACAAGGTCAAAACACAAGAAGAGCATGGAATATAAACTTGATCCATACATCATGAGTAATCCAAGTCAACTATGCCTTACAACGCCGATTGATTATCAACACTCACATCTATACAAAGCGTACATGGGATCATTACCTTCAACAAATGTCAATAGTACAATGAATGTGAGTATGCCCAAATCAAAGTTTGGGACACCTTTCCCAATGGTAGATTTAAATCCAAGTCCAAACCTACAAATCCATCAACCGAACAATCAATGCATGAGCCTTCAAACGAACAACGTCATCCCACCAAATCCCTACATACCAAATGAGAATGTACCAAGTACAAGTTTTCCAAACATGAATTCGGCAAACTTTGGGATAAATATGTTTGCAAATCATATGAATATTGTTCAAAATTCAAACAAGATGTTAACGACTCCAAGTCAAGGTAACACCATGCAAAATTAAAGTTACCTAAAACAAGGCAATGTGATTCCCAACATCAATAATGTTCAATTTCAACCTATCATGCCAAATCCGAACATCATCCCAAATCTGAACATCATCCCAAATCAAAACATTATCCAAAATCAATTTTTCCATGATCCCATTCAAAAAACACAAGTCTACATCCCAAATCTTCTTGAACAAAAACCGAATCAACTATATCAAGGGAGTCAAGATCGAAATCAAGATCAAATTTGGTGAGATCAAATTGCTACACTTACCAAAATAATTGAGTCAACGTGCCAAGAGACATCTCCACCACCATTACCCATATCAACATCATTCCTTGGTTTAGGGCTTCCCCCTTTACTTAGCACCAATCACTCCATCCAAATCAATCCACCTAACACCAATCAAGCCATCACATCAAATCCTTTGAATATACCATCAACATCACACCAACATATGGTATCTAATCAAATGACAACATCAATCCTGACAAATCAAAATATGGTCTCCCAAGGGCCTATCACCTCGGTCATTCCAACCACCACTATCATGCCCATCACATCTCAAACCCTCACGATCACTCCAAGTGTATCTCAAACACTTGTCACTACATCCAACACGATTCTGAATCCACCACCACTACCACCAAAACCAAACACAGCAAGATAATATAACATTGCGCTAAAAGCTCACCAGGCCTACCAAAAGGCCATCCAATAATATCTAGCCACGCAACAAGTGACACAAGCTCAACAAGTGCAACAAGCCTCTCAAGTTGCCCAAGCCTCTCAAGCTACCCAACAAACACAAGCACAAAAAATTATAACTATTGGGGATAATGATGATCATTCAACCACTGGTGATAGCATCGACAATCTCCCCACCACAATTGTTGAAAACAACGATTAAGATCTATGCATCAAATATCTCATTGAAGATGTTTCTATCTCATCCGAAGATCAAATCAACATAGGTCAAGAGTCACTTTTGAATCGTGATCAAAATCCACCAACAATACTCTACAATGATCCAATTCAAGAAATGTTAACATCATTTGACCCTATGGTTGAGGGCATCGTAAATCCCTCCACCACAATTATTGAAAACAGTGATCAAGATCTCTCCATCGATGAGCACCTTGAAGATGTTTCCACCCCATCCGATGATCAACTCACCATACATCAAGAGCCACTTTTTAGTGATCTATTTCAAGGAGTGTTAGGATTATTTGATCCTATTGACATAATGCACGATCCGTTGACCTATGATCACGTTGAAAATGTCTCTACATCGCCTTATGAGTTAGAGGACATATCTCAAGAATTCATTCCAAAACATGACCAACATCTTTCACCAAAGTCTAGCAGTGGTCCTTTCCAAGACATATTGACCCCCTTTGACCTCATGGTTATAGATACTGAAGGAATCTTCAACTTGACACTTGATCCAAGTCCACTCAAAGATCAAGAGGATATTGAGCCATTCCCCATGCCTAATGACGACATCCAAGAACTCTTTGTAAGCAATCCATCCTTTGAAATTGACCCATGTCAAGAACTTGATCCAAAGCATGTTGAAAGCAACTCCAAAAACATTCAAGATCAAGAATTTGTATCTCCAAGATACTACAATAATCTAATGGACACTCTCCTATCTATGCAACATGCACATACTCCTCCATCTACCCATGAGATGCTTTATATGGATGGACACATAGATGATCTTCATCTAGAATAAGATTTTGTTACATAAAAAGAGCAGAGTATTAATTCCTAGAGTCAAACTGAGTTATCAACATCAGGATCAGATATATCCCAAATTCAGACTGAGGACATCAGGTATGCAGATATCCAACATTATCCACTCAAGGAAGAAAATCTGACAGAACAAGACATTTCAGAGTTAGCAGAGCATCCAATAGAAATAGCATCATCTGCAGTGGTCATTTATCAGAGAATGCATTCTAAACAAGAGCTCTCAGAACAAGTAGAATCAAAGCATGAAGGTACTACTTCCACAATATTGGGGGCAACTTCGTCTCAAGCAAGCATCAACATAGGGAGCACAAAGATTCCTTATGATGAAATCGATGTCAATACTACAACCAGTCATGTCATGAATCTGCATCCACCCATCACCACATCCACAAATTGGGACCAACATCAAAAGAAAGAATTGAATCAAAGTACGAAGAACATTATAAAAGAAAAAGAAGCTGAGAAGCATAATGGATAAATCAAATACACATGGATACCAAAGAATACAAAGAAAGATCATCCCTATCAAGCTCCATCAGTCAAAGAAACTATGGGGCAAAATAAGAAAGGGAAAAGTATCCATCAAAGATGTCCACAAAAGCAAAAGTAGGCATTTCAAGCGACGTACAAAGTGTATCAAGTAGTTGGTCCTAATTTCACGCACACTTTCGTATCCACCCATCATTGCTCATCTTCCCAAGTTTGGAGAGTCAAAGGTTCCAAACTATTAACCAATCGATCTTTGATCCCTAAACACACTCCATCCACGCCTCCACGCATAAGATTTAATTCTCACATTGACCATGTATTGGCAAGGACCCTTCATCATAAGGATTCTGAAGACACTTTATCACGATGTACGCACAGAGACAAAGTTAACTCCTGTATCAATGAAGTAGATCAAGAATCTCAAAAGTTGTATTCAAGTGCATGTATCTTAGCAAAGAAACTTCTTCAAGCAAGATATCAATGGAACATTATGACAGGTGCATCTACATCAGCAACACCTTGTGATTAAGCATGAACTTAAAATCTTTCGAAAAAATAAAATAAAAATAAAAATGAAAATCCCAAAAAATTAGAAAAAGGATTGAAAACAGTAAAGAGAAAAAATCATCCTCTAGTGAAAACCATATGGACAGCGCTTTGGACAAGACCATGATGAAAACCTAGCAAACAGGCGTCATGTGTAGAATCAAGCATCTATGTGTGTTAGTTCAGGTGGAAGCATCTCATCCCTTCCATAATAAAGCCAACATTTCATCCATATCATCCATAATAAATCCATCCATCCATAAACCATTGATCTAATCCATTTTCATCCATCTGCATCCATCATCCAAGTTATCTTGATCTTGATGAAAGTTTGGGGCACACTTTATGCTTGCTTATGGTAAACATCTTGACATGGGCCATTTTAATTGATCTTATCCTATGCAACATTATCTGAGCCATGAAGCATTATCCAAATGAGCTTTCTTTATCTGAACACCTTATCTTATCGCAAGATAATCCTTGGCATCCTTTGCGTGCTTACCATATCCATCTATCCATACACCTATCCAAGGATCCACCCATCACATTCCATACATTGCTAGACATTGGGGGCAGATATGTACATCTTGCTTCGAGAATAAATCTTGGTCTATGTTCTCCAACTTATGTGGTGATCAGAACATTGGAAAATGTGAAATAAAATTGGTCCACCATTTGTGAGCAAAAATCCAAATCACTAACCCATGGCAAATTTTGACGAGAAGACATTCCTTATTAGTCTTCATCTTTTATCAAACATCAATCCAAGTAATCACTATTAGTTGCATCTAAGTTGCACTTCAAATGTCACATCAAATCATTCAAAACAATTTTTTTCCAAACCAAGCTTCATCAATCCTGATCAATCAAATCCAATCAAAAAATTTGTCATCTTGGGATATCCTTTCCAACCATTGTGTTACTTAACACTATCCTTGCATTGTTTTGCATTCTCAACCATGTTATTATCATCATCAATCCTGATCATTCAAATCCTTGCATTGTTGTGTATCCTCAACAATGTTATTATCATCATCAATCCTGATCAATCAATCCTTGCATTGTTGTGCATCCTCAACAATGTTATCATCATCAATCTTGATCATTCAAATCCTTGCATTGTTGTGTATCCTCAACAATGTTATTATCATCATCAATCCATTGATCCAATCAATCAACCTTAGTTTGGTTTTCAACAATATCCCAAAACAAAGCACTAATATCATTATACATATCCATATCCAAAACGTCAAAATCGTGTGAAAAATCTAAAAAAATCCAAAAAACATATTAAAAAAAAAAACATTCAAAAATTTAGAAAACATTAAAAACATGGAATCTGAACTACATCGTCTTTGAGCTTAAACGTAGGCAAGGCTCATCTTTGATCAACCTCCGAGACATCAAAATCACAAAAAACATTTGAAAAACATCAAAAATCCAAAAAACATTCAAAAACATCAAAATCCAAAAATATTCATAAAATATCAAAAAACCCCAAAACATCGCAAAATTCAAAAATCAAAACATTTGTAAAAATCTCAAAAACACCAAAAACAGCCTCAAAACATTTCAAAACGTCAAAAACATCCAAATATTTGAAAAAATCCATCTGTCTCATCTCGCTTGCACCCGCAATAATCAATCATCCATAATAAACTGATCGTCACCTTCATCCTTTGGCAAAACAAACAGAAACAATCACAACAATTGGCAAAAGAAAACTTCAATCGTAAAATCTAAATCGAAGCAACAAACCATTAAAAAAAATTCAAACTCTTGATCATTTTCAAACATATCAGTCCACCTTATATCAACAGCCTATCAATCAACTTATCAACCCATCATTATCCTATACAATGCATGTCCTAGGATATATCGTTCCAACAATGGGCATCATTTTGGATATCACCTTGGATCCTTATCAAAACACATCCCTTTGGCTCAAGCTATGAAGAGCATTGACTTGTTTGTGTACTTGATCTTTTCTTTTGATTTATCTTATTGCGCTCATTCCAAGGATCTCTTGATGATACCCGAACAAAGGATTTAGAGAGAAAGGAATGGGGCAACGATCATTATCTTTTGTCTATTATGCTTGTTGGACGTTCTTGTAATATAACTTGGCGAATACTTACTTTGTTAGGTACGTCCTAGCAAGGTTTCTGTATGTCAAGTGTGAACAAGAATACTCCTATATGTTTGTCGAGTCAAAGTCCATCGCACTAGGTACAACACCATTCTGGTTCTTTATACCTTAATGCATCGTATCTATGTGTATTATCAAACATAAGGTAAGTAGCCCTTTTAAAGTCCCAATCCTTGATAAGAGAATCATCATCATATATCATCATCATCTCTAATAAAGTCTCGTCAGATTATGGACTTGTTGGATCCTCTTGTCATCATCTAATTTCTTCATTTCCCCACTAACATCATGTCATGAATAGTTAATCATCATCACCAGTGTATTCATCTTTCATCCATAAACCATCAGTATTCTGCATATCATCTCACATGCATAATCATCATCATAATATAGATCTGTTAGTCTAAGCATCTCATAAATCATCACATTTTCATATCACATATTTACATAATCACAACATATCATCATCATAATATAGATCTGTTAGTCTCAGCATCTCAAAAATCATCCATTGCATAATCACAACATATCACATCATCCATTTCATCCATCTCATACATCATATCATCATTTAAGTTGTTTAAGATAATATAGATTTGTTATTCTAAGCATTTGAAAACCATCTCATTTGCATAACCATCCATGTTGAACCTCTTTATTGGGAGATTGACCCTCAAATTGAATATTTTCGCTTGATCTCTCAAGGGGGCAATGTACTAGTATACTTCTTTCCGCTGGGGCATCCAAAAAATAATTTTTTTTTTTTGAATTTTGATCGCGACAAGTTTATTCTTTGAACCAACGCAACAAGTACATTGCTTCAAAGAGGGGCAAAATGTAGACACGCAAAATTGGCATAATGCATTCAATTAGGTCATATTCATCCATTTAGCAAATAAATCAAGTTTACTTATCAATCTCCTAAAGTCATCAGTTTAAATTAAATAAATCAAACTTGATCCTATCATCAACCTTTTAATTAAATAAACCAAACTTTATTTAATTGAGGTTCAAATGCATATTCCATCCCTTTTTTATTTAAATAAATCAAAGTATTTAAATCAAATTGGTCAAAATCTCCTAATCATCATCTAATCTAATCTAATCTAATCGTGATTAACCTAACCTAACCACCCATCACATCCTCTAGCGTTTCCCACTTGCACCAATAAATCAATTTATTGATTTATTAAAATTTGCATTTTCCATCAATATGGCATCTTTGAGGAATATTCCCTCAAGTTTGAATTCAAAAACAAGTTGACATGTACATCCAACCAAGTATTTATGAGCTCTTACATGGCTCTTACATGTCCCTTGCACAAGTTAAACTTAGTATTTACTCTCAAATTCAAATTTGAAATCTCCCTCTCTTTGGCACATTGACCAAAATGTGCTTATTCCTCATCCTACCACAAGTTGACAAGTGGCCTCTTTTCATTGGCTTGTTTTTAGTCCCACATCCTCCATGTTTGGCATTCTTTCAACTTGAAAATCTATAAATAAGGATCAACTCCATTGGTTTAATCCTCCACAATCTCCACAATCATTCATGTAAAGTCACTCTCTTCAGGAGAACTGATTTTGCCCACCATCACTCCATCTTCAAGGCATTTCATCATTTAGCTTATCTATTAATGATTGGGAAAGGGCTATTTTCCACAATAACACCAATCCACTATGGGATAGGTTTGAGCATGCTTAGTTTTTTTGATATTTTATCACTTTGTTTATTTAGCATGATTCAATATCTCATATGGATGTTTGATTTGCTGTATTTGATTTGACATTATTACTAATGTTCATTGAAGTTGAAATATTTGCAAGTTTAGCAACCACAGATACAAATCCATCATCATTCTTTCCAAGTCTATACTTCCTCCCTTGCATCCAAAAACATGACCATAAACATCGACACAACATCTATATCCACATGATATCTCTCAACCATGTTGATATATATGTGTCACCTAGAACTAATCGAATGGCATGTAGGACTACCCGAGCCTTGATTTTGAAAACCTCCTTTACTCTTCACTAAAAAATCTTCCCATAAAATTCCATTTCTTTTTTTAAGCTCTAAAAAAAATGGAAGTATCCATCTTGTAGACGGAGTGAATGGAGGTCAATCATCCCAGCACAACCCATATAACATGAAGTTGTCATTATAAAAATTTATGTTTGGTGTACTCTTCCACACAATCATTTACTTCATATTACACCGCTTTCCCCTCATTTGCTAGTTATCATGGTCCTTTACCCCTCGGGCATATCTACTTCATTAGGCAACTTGTGCCAAATGTCCATCATTTCTAGGAGCGACTCACCATTTCGACCGCCTAGTTTGTGAATTGATTCGCCATGTCATCCCCTTCTCTAAACGCATATAACATGCAAAAATATCAAGCTAGCTTAATAACTCCCAAATTGGCATGATCCATTTCTTGAGTTTCTAGTTTGGTGTGTCCTTTAAACGAATGGTGTATAAGGTGATCTATGAGTCACCTTCTCGGTTAAATTTTTTGAAGTTAAATTTTATGCATAATGTCATCCCAAAAGATTCACATGTTTTCTTTTAGACACTTGGTGTAGCAAATATTCCTTTTCCATATTCAAACCTTTGTAGGAAAATGATGTAACCGGAAGCACTTCCCCTATAACCTTCAAAACATCTTCAAAACTGCGACGTGGTAGATGCATGTGAATGGATACAATATCTCACATTACTACAAAATTATGTGAAAATTGGTCAAGTCTTGAGAACAATCCATTCAATGGCTTCACGATCACAACTTGGTCGCAGTTAAGTGTTTGCAAAATGAAACTTACTCACTTTCAATATCCTCTTCTATAAAGCATTCTCTAGCAGCATGCATCTTATAATCACTAAATTCTATAATATTTTCGGTAATTTCATTTTTATTGAACTCTTGTCACTTTCCCCATTAGAAACTTTTGTGTCAAACACACTCATTATCAAATCCAACTAACCTTTTCTTAATTGGATTCCTTAATTATATTCTTTAATTTTCAGATTTATTTCCATCATTTTATCTACCATTTTTTCAGTAAAGTTGGATATTGGATCTTCAAGAATGTTGGCCATTGGATCTTCAAGAACATTATTATATTTTTTTAATGAAGTATTCTCATCATACACTTCATCATGGTTGCAGATATGATCCATTAATCACTTGACAATAATTATGTTGAGATTTCTAGCTTGAAACTGTGTGTGATTTCTGGCTTGACAATATTTACATCTTCAAGTAGCAAATTCATCTCTTCCTAAGAGTTTCCATTTTCTTTTTGCATTCTTGGATTAAATCTCTTTCAAATTGTAGTTCTTTTATCCGTACCTTTACCAAAGATATGGTTTTCTTTTTCACTTTTCTCTCTTTGAGCAATAAGCTATCCTCCAACCTCTCTATGGCTTGCAATCTAGATATTTCTATTTAATTTTTCTCTCTGACCTCTCCCTATAATATCTCTAAGATTGATGGCCTTATTCTTCCAATGTAACATCTTATGCCATTTTTTATTTTCTAGCTTTATAACATCTTCTCCTTTAGATAAAAAATTCTTAATCTAATTTTTTGTTGCATTGGCCTCATGTTTCTTATCATCCAATTTTGCTATTTTATCTTGAGACACTAGGGCTAAATCGATTGGCATGTCTTCAACAATTTGACCTAGAACCACAAGGATTTTGACAAATTTCCACAATTGGAGGATTTGATCTTTTAATTCTTTTTTTCTCTTCTTATCCTTCTCTAATCTTGCAACTAGTATATCCACATTATCCCAAAGCTCTCCAACTTATTTTTCCCATTTTGTATGACCTAGATATTGTCATGATTTGATAATCAGACAATCATTTCTACTACATTCTTATCAGCTAATGAGGTAGTCTTTTGAGCAATTATAGCACATGTGGCATCCTTTTTATAGATAAAATTATCCTTGATTTTTTTCCAAGCTTTGATGTCTCTTCGTGCTAGAATTTTTTTTGAAAATCTAGTCGAATTATTTGCACATTTTATATAGGTTGAACCTTAGTGGCAAGCTAACTAGGAATATCAATTATTTTTTCCTCACCTTGACTTTGTTCTAGTTGGGTTTCTGATTTCTTTTTTTGTTCTAAAATTTTGGCCAGATTTGGGCACTTCTTCTCCTTTATTATCTTCACTATATTTTAGATCCTTTTGAGTTGGAGGAGTTTCCTTTTGCACTTGCTTCTGTTCAGGATCTTCTTATTCCATACTTATCATATATTCTTTATTGTTTTCATGACCAAGTTCCAGTCCTATATTTTATGATTATGTA
Organism: Sequoia sempervirens; assembly: GCA_007258455.2. Lineage (NCBI taxonomy): Eukaryota > Viridiplantae > Streptophyta > Pinopsida > Cupressales > Cupressaceae > Sequoia > Sequoia sempervirens. Next base: position 21,542 of record VDFB02088701.1, on the reverse strand, counting down.
GGAACTTCTCATTGTTGTTTTTCATCTTCATGATTACCTAATTCATCTTGAGATCCTTATTATTGCTAGTTTTTCCTATCACCTTCATGACGAACTTCTTATACCTTTTCCTTGTTAACTCCTTTATTTACTTCTTGAGATGGAGTTTCTAAAATAATAGGATTATTCAGAACAATCTTTATTTGTTCAATGTGAACATTGTGAGAAACTTCTTTGTTTAACTAAAACACCTCAAAAAAATTAGGGTCTTCCCTTCTAATTTCAAGAAACATTATTGCATGAATTGATTGAATTTCAAAAATTGGCCTAACATCTATATTGGTTTCTCCTTCTTTGTTCATCAAATCAATAACCTCAATGAGGCGAAACTTAAAAACCTCTACTTGTTCTTTCTTCTTTTGAGTTTCATGTATCTCTTATTTGGCCTTTATTATTTGAGGTATCTTATCTATGATTGAGACATTTTTATCTCCTACTTTTGTGGGGTTTCATTGGTTGTCCCCTCTTCTATCCCAATCTACTATTCTTGTTGTGTAGGCTAAAAAATAGTTGGAAACAAAGATGATTGGATAAAATTTTCTTTAGTATATATTGGAGTAGGAGTCCTCGCTACATCCTTATCCTTATCCTTTGATTCTCCTTTAGAAATAGTAAGAAATGAACCTTGGAGTTCATGTTGCGTAATTAGAAAAAATACCTTTGCACATGCTAATATTGTAATACTAGATGAGACAACTTTTGGTGACCTAATTAAATTTATGGGAATGTCTTGTGCTAGTTGATTTGGATCTTCTCATACTTCAACAATAGTTATTTTTTGGCTAAAGCTAATTCCTTCTCTAGTTCTCCCAACTTTTTTTGCTTCAACTACCTAGGCCTCTTCTACTCTTCTCTTCTTCACCAAGCAGTCATAAAAGTCAACCTCATACTAGATTTTTCTTTTTCCTGTCTTGTTTTTATCCTTTGGATATGTGATGACCACTCCCCTTAATTTTAAGGCCTAGGTAGAATGGTTCAACCGTGTTTTATTCACATCCAATATGGGTTTAGAAATTTCATCAATTAGCGATATCAGCAAGTTGAGACCAATCAAAATCCTAGATATGTTGGTAAAAAATTTTGCCACCCTCATAACTAGGATGAAACATATTCTCCTCATTGTCCTTAATTTGCAGTGGTACATTGTGAGTGCCAAGAGTTTTTATTTGTTTTAATTTTAACCTTTGATAATGCCTCAAACTGACCTCATGGTCATTTGAGCAATCAACCTAATAGTCTTCTTTACGAGGCTCATATTTATTCTTCTTATTGATATGCTTTCCCATCTTGTGGTAAGGGTTTTACTTTGATCTTGTCAACCCAAATGACATTATCCCCAAGAATTGGAGTTCTTTTTCTAAATCTTTGGTATTTGCAAGTGCATTACACTTATACCAACTTATATTTATCAAGAATTTGATACTCCTTTCTTTGTGCAATGTCTCAAAGGCCTCATGAGGCTCTATTTATTGTTGAGACAACTCCAAAAAAATCACCTTGTATGTGGGATACCTAGGTAGCATGAAAGGTGTCCCTATGAATCCTTCCATTCTACTATAGGTGAATTTAGGAAATTGGATGAACCAACTATTGTTTTGTTGAATTGCTCTTTGTGTGTCTACAAATATCCTCTTTGCTTTATCTCCCTCCATGGTTCTTACTAACTACAAGGTGAAGGAAACATTGACCCTTCAAAAATGTTTGATTGATTCCTTTAATTCCAATTGTGGATAGTATTTGTATACTAGATTATGTCTAGGCCTATTACCAAGTACATGAACCCTATTCAATCTATTGAATTATGCCCTAAAAACATAGGAATAAACAATATAGGAGGCCATTCAAAATGTTTTGGTTTCCCTCCAGTTCACCATCTGCTCATGAATATAGTTGCTAATACCTTGGGCCCAATGAATCATTGTAATCCCATTCTTCACAATCTTGATGAATCCAAACATCCACGTCTCAAAAGTGCTTGAGGTAGGCAATCCAACTATCTGTCTTAAGGGAGTGATTATATCACTTATTTCATCTTTGAATTCACTCTTATAAAGGGTCTTAGGAGGTTTTGAGACATACTTTAGCTTCTTATTTTTCATCATCTAGCTAGCATGTACAAACCTTTTTCATTTTCCTCATTCTCCTTATATTCATTTGTAGATTTATCCTTTTTGAAAGGACGCATAACTAGGTGTATAGGTATGTAGAATATTTGGGCAATGCCCTCTGGCATCAATTATGCATATACCCTCCCCTTGTGAACAACCAACATTTTGTTTACATCACAGTGGTGAATGCATTCTAATATGAGCTATGGATATTCTAGAGACATGGAGAATCCTACATATATATGAAATCCACTTCTTGCTATTTTCTAAGCACAATGATTTAAAATTTTAGCTATAATCCTTGTATTGAACTCATCAATTTCAACATGTCCTAAATTGGTGTTAGAGATAACACCATACTTTGGCCGAATCTGGGACCATGAGGTTACTCCTTAAAATTAGTACTTCATATCTTTCACCCTCTTACTCGTTTGACCTAGTGATTAGGGATTCCAATAATTACCTATAGGTTTTACCAAATTTAGAATTACTTTGGGTTGTTGGACCTAGGGTTTTGACTTAATGTTTTCAACATGTGAAATGCTAAGCAATATGTTTTAAACCATTTTGAATAATTTGTAAAATTAAACAGGAAGTAAGACCACTTTGAAAATGAAAGATGTCTACTTACAATCTACAATTTAAATTTATCTTGTCATCGTATTTCTTTTTGCGTGCCTAGTTATTTATAAAATTTTAACCTTTAGCAAATGTGCAGGTGTGGTGATGTGAACTAGGCAACTTCTTCCTTTCTAGAACTACAACTATAATTTCTTCACTATTAATTCCAACTCTATTAGATTTTAGGTTTCACCTTAATTAACTTCATTCACTCTCAGTTCTTTCATTTATATTTATTAGAATGTTTTAGAATGAAAATGATGTAAATATTCTTTTAAGTGAAGTGTTTTTGAAATTTAAATGCATTTATTGTAGAGAGAAGGTAGGTGATGCCAGTTACTCAAGTTGATGAAGGTCAAGCAAATTTTTTTACTAATCCTTTATATTTGACTATCTCATGCCTTTATACCAAAAAATTGAATTAAACTAGATACTTTAGCTTCAATTTGACTTAGGTGAAGTTAAGACAATAGGATAAACAGAAAAATAGTGTTTCAATTTTGATAAGAAGTCCCGACAATGATATCATTTGAAGAATGATGAAGTCAACATTCTATAAATGAGAGAAAGTTTAGGACCATTAGGTGGATGATGTCAGCAAGATGAAATGCTTTCATAATTTTGGTATGATTGTGGGAAATTCCTAGTGAACTGGAATTTTTATGCTCAAAAGGTTTAGTTCAAATGGGAGAAAAAGGTTTGCAATATGATAAAATTTGTACATTAGCTTGATATGATAAGTGGTGATTTTCATGTGAATAGAAAACATATCCTCATTAGTAAAGCAAAAAGTTTACTAAATAATCAAACCAAAGCAAGAAATTGTACTAAGTTAACATAGGGATCCAAGTATATCTAATGGAATCTTATAATTTCATAAATGTGAAGTTTAGATGGTAGTCAGACTTCCACAATATGGTTAAGCATGCAATATAAAGTAGTCAGGTCTGTTAGCTACAAGAAGACCAAGACTATATGGTCCTAAAGCTATTAGTTCATTAATAATTATAACTTTCACAATTGCAAGGAAAAAATGAGCAAACAACATATGTGGGGAAATAGAAGGAATCAACATATTGTGCTAGTTGGGTGCATAATACCCGCATGAGGCAACTACTCTCCTATTTTAACAAATTTAAGTAAACTCTAAAAATTAACCCAAGCTATTTTTCAATACCCTATCCACTTGTGATGAAATTTAAGCCATTTGGGAAACCAAAATTGAGATTTGTGGGATTTAGGGAAATTTTCCTTTGATTGCACATAAACAAAAGTTGAATCAAAAGAGAGGGTCCCTATTTTACTGGGAGAAAAATGGGACATGTTGCGAGAATGTCTAAAAAACCACTCCTCATAAATTACTTGATTCAAGACATTCTCTTCATTTTTATAAGAATTCTATAAATGTATGTTTTCCTTTGTTAAAAATTCTAATACAACAACAAAATGAACCTAATGACACAAAATTTTTCTTTCTTGCAAGTTTCTAAATATCTTTCAAATCACCCTTATGTAGCATGGACGAAATCTTTTGAAGATTCATGGGTGAGTTATGAACTAGATTCTTGATTCCTTCTTCCACATCCTCATCATTCATCCACTATCTTTCAAATTTTTGTATCCTTGTCCTTCTTTATCCTTACTATTCCAGAAAATTCAAAAAAGACAAAAGTAAAGAGAAATCATTTGTCTAATGGTGAAACCCACTTCTTATGGCACCTTGGGTAAGTACCATGATGAAAACATAGAAAATAGGGATCATTTGGACTCCACCATCCTCTTTCACTCTAACACTTTGGGGAAAGCTTCATCCATGCTATTGTACCTACAACACCCTATCCACATCCTCCACCATCCCTCATCCCCTAACCATCATCCTATATAAATCCATCCTCCCTTTTCCATATTTGATCTTGACAAGGCTAATGATCTTCATAAATATCAAATATCCTACCTACCTTATGCTAACCATATAATTCATCCCATATCCCTCATCCTATCTAACTCCATCCTTCCTTCCCATCTTTGATCTTGATAAGGAGTCTCCATGGTATCCTTTCATTCATACCTTATCGATATCCTTTATTATCCTCCATCTCATATCCATCATACTCTCTTTCCATCCTATCCAAATCCATCCTCCCTTCCCTCCTTTGATATTGATAAGTCTAGGGACAAAATATCCATGCATTCTTTAGATAATGAAAGTCTTACTTCCTCCACTATTCATATCCCTTATGCACTATCCTTCCATCTCATGCATCCATGTATCATCTTCTATTCTCCATTCCACTCCCTCTAGTGTGGTGCATCTTACTCCTTTGCAACATAGTCCTTAGATCTCCCTCCTCTTATCCTTTTATTTGTCATCCTCATTTACTCAATCAATCCATATATATCTCATATCTAAGAAATCCCTCCATCCATATTTTACAAAGCCTTGGTTTTTCTTTATCATTGGATCCCATCCATTCCACTATCCTAATCATCCTACCATACAATCTATTTATCTTGGGCCCTCTCATCCATTCCAATCCAATACATCCAAATTCAATTGATCACAATTTATGCAATCCAATCTTGCAATCTAGCTCACCATCCAAAATCAATCCATCTATTTGATCCAAATTAGCTAAAATCTATTGATCCATTAATCCAATTATCGTCATAGGGATGTATCCTTCCCAATCTAAGTGTTTTTCTTATCATTAACAACACAATACTTGGGGTATGGATTGTTCTTCTTGTTAACTTTTCTATCCTCATCATCATCAATTAATCAATCAATAAATTTTCAGCTTGACTAGGGGCATAGTCCTAGTTACTTTTGGTTTGTTGTGCATTCTTGCTTGTTGCTTGTGTCAGTAGTAGAATTTAGAAAATAAATTATTAGGTGACTAAAATTTTTAGTCACAACAACTAAAAATGACTAAATTCTACTAATTTTTTGTAACTTGGCTATAAATGAGTAAATAAATGACTAATTTGGCCGTTGACTAAAAAAATTATTTAGTCATAGAAATAAAAATGACTAAATAGTTAGTCGTCAAATCCAAAGTAGACAAAAAATATTAAAAATAATTTGGCCAATTATTGGCGTGGTGTATTCATGCACACGTTGTATTGGCATGTTTATTCAAGTTCATTGCAAATTCATTTGTCTCATTCATTGCATATTCATTCATCTCACTTGACCTTGCTTCATTCGTTCATTGAAAACCTCGCTTCATTCATTAGCCTGACATGAGACGTTTTGATTAGTTATATATAGCAGCTACTTATGGGTGATAAGGATTTAGAGAGGACCTGGAAAATTCTAAAAAGGTGGGCAAGGGCAAGGAATTTAGAGTTTTTTGCAACAAATTTGAATTCACTGAGGCCCTCTATAGTGAAATCGGATTTGGGGACACCCTCTATAGCGAATTTAGAGGTAATTCGAAACCCTCATTACATTAAACACAAATTTGAAATGCTCATTACAATCTACTGCTCTTAATAATGTTCTACTACTCTTAACAATGTTCTTTTACAATCTTGCTACTTTTCTACTTCATAATGTGCTCGAGCTAAATATAATAAAATTTGGGTGTCAGTGCCAAACTAGAATTTCCTCAAACAATTTTGATACATTTTCACTACAAGTGAAAAATTTCATTGTTTAAAGTAAACATGTGCTAGATTTACCCACACATCAAGCATCTAAACAAAGATGTTTCCTATTGTAGCTTCTTGTACCTATGTAAAAATTTCATTTGCAATATCAAATTGACCCCTTTCAGCTAGCACAATGGCTGCCTCATTTGTAGCATAAACATTTCTTGGCCTCTGTGCAAACACTTTACAATATAGGTCTCTAGCCTTCTCAAGGTGTTGTGCCTCCACCTTTGGATCCCTCCCCTCATTGTGAAAAGCTGAAAAATAATTCTAATTTCCAAGTGAAAAGTCAACATAAGAATTCTTTGCATCTGATTCACTTTATGCAACTTTCTTTGTTTCTTTGCTTTAAGCTAGTCATCTATTTTCAGTTCCATTTTTCCAAGCATAGATAAGCATTTGATGATTTTTTATCCACCTTAAGTGCATCCCCAAACAATTCTAGGCTTAGTTGGATTTGATTCTAATCCTGAGTCATGGTTGCAAGACGTAGATATGCATCCACATAATCAAGAAACTTGAACAATATTATCCTGTATAAAATATTTTCTTTTTTAGTATCATGTAGTTGTTCAAACAACCTAGCAGGATTAAATAGTGTTGTGATTTTATCCCATGGTAACTCAAGTGAAACACCACCTTCTTCTAGTCGATGAAAGAATTTCATATCCTTAAAGAGCATAGGAAAAACTACAAAATTAGCACTGGGGCTTTTATTTATGAATTCAACCCAAATGCCATTTCCTAATGCCTCCATAAAATTTTGTTGAGCCAACTCTAGCTCATCATGCTGAAGATGAAGAATCCCAATGTTGTTTAACAATTGAATGGGTACTTCTTCTCTGCTCTTCTTCAGAAGAAACTTTGGCATCTTAAGAGAATCTAAGGTTGCATTGGGTTTTGACGATATTAATAACTCACCCATCTTGATAAATGTATGTGCATCAGATGGATCTATGTGAGTTTCCTTTCTTAAAGTTTCCAATGCCTTCTCTGCCAACCCTTGCTGAGCATATATATGGCCTACAACTTTTAAGCTCTCATAGTTCTTAGGGTGGACCTCCAAAACCTTTTCAAAATTTGAGAGAGAACTCTTAAGATCTCCTAGCTTCAATTGAACCTATCCACAAAATCCTGTGGCCTCTAGCTTTCCTTGACTAATGTCATGTAGTAGTGGCCAGTGGTGTCCTAATCACCTTTACTATGACAAGATCATGCAATATTATAATATGAATGAGATTTCATGAGAGGGTGATCAGTTGAAACAAGAGTTGCCTCAGTCAACTGTTCCACAAGAAAATGCTGCCCTACAGTGAAGAAAAAAATGGTTTGCTAAATGATTCAATGTCATTGCAGAGTACAGGTATAATTGAAAGGCTCTACACATCTTTTCCATTCCTTCATGAACACTACCTTTTTCACTAACTGTGAGAATCATACAAGTAAAAAATGCAAAAAATTGACCACAAAGATTTATGTAGAGGCATCTAACATCATTTCCTAATGCCTCCATAAAAGTTTGTTGGGCCAACTCTAGTTCATCACGCTCAAAATGAAAAACTCCAATGTTGTTTAACAATTGAATGGGTACTTCTTCTTTGCTCTTCTTTAGAAGAGACTTTGGCATCTTAATAGAATCTAAGGTTGCATTGGGGTCTGATGATATTAATAACTCACCCATCTTGATAAATTCATGGGCATCAGGTGGATCTATGTGAGTTTCCTTTCTTAAAATTTCCAAAGCCTTCTCTACCAGCCCTTGCTGAGCATATATACAACCTACAACTTTTAAGCTCTCATAGTTCTCAGGGTGGACCTCCAAAACCTTTTCAAAATTTGAGAGAGAACTCTTAAGATCTCCTAGCTTCAATTAAACCTATCCACAAAATCTTGCGGCCTCTGGCTTTCCTTGACTGGTGTCATGTAGTAGTGGCCAGTGGTGTCATAATCACCTTTAATATGATAAGGTCATGCAAGATTATAATATGAGGGTGGTTAGTTGAAACAAGAGTTGTCTTGGTCAATTGTTCCATAAGAAAATGTTGCCTTGTAGTGAAGAAAAAATGGTTTACTAAATGATTCAATGCCATTGTAGAGTACGGGTATAATTGAAAGGCTCTACACATCTTTTCCATTCCATCATGAACACTACCTTTTTCACTAAATCTAAGAATCCTACAAGTAAAAAATGAACAAAACTAACCACAAAGATTTATGTAGAGGAAGAACATCATTTCCTAATGCCCCCATAAAATTTTGTTGAGCCAAATCTAGTTCATCACGCTCAAAATGAAGAACCCCAATTTTGTTTAACAATTTAATGGGTACTTCTTCTCTACTCTTCTTCACAAGAGACTTTGGTGTCTTAAGAGAATCTAAGGCTGCATTGGGGTCTGATGATATTAATAACTTACTCATCTTGATAAATGCATGGGAATCATGTGGATCTATGCGAGTTGCCTTTCATAAAATTTCCAAAGCCTTCTTTGCCTACCCTTGTTGAGCATACATATGGCCTACACTTTTAAGCTCTCACAGTTCTTAGGGTGGACCTCCAAAACCTTTTCAAAATTTGAGAGAGAACTCTTAAAATCTCCCAACTTCAATTGAACCTGTCCACAAAATCTTGTGGCCTCTATCTTTCCTTGACTGATGCCATGTAGTAGTGGCCAGTTGTGTCATAGTCACCTTTACTATGATATGATCATGAAAAATTATAGTATGAATGATATTTCATGAGAGGGTGGTCAGTTGAAACAAGAGCTATCTTAGTCAAGTGTTCCACAAGAAAATGCTGCCCTGTGAAGTAAAAATGGTTTGCTAAATGAGTCAATGTCATAGCACAGTACAACTATAATTGAAAGGATCTATGCATATTTTCCATTCCTTCATGAACACTACCTTTTTCACTAACTGTGAGAATCCTACAATTAAAAAGTCCACAAAACTAACCACAAATATTTTTCCCCATTTCAAACAGCGAAATTGCCAAAAAAAAAAAGTGTTTAAAACTTGTAAAAAAATGCAAATAAAATCATGTTGATTTTCATGCCAAAAACAAACCATGAGACCATAGCTTGTTGCTTACTATTATGCTTTGATATATTTTTTCCAAGCATCCATAGATTTTTTGAAATCACCTATTTTAGGCTTTTAGCCATAGCAGCAAGGCAGTGAACTGTTTGATAAAATGCTTTGGTAGACATGTATGAAAAATGTGGTAGCATAGAAAAGGAAATGAAATTTGGAAAAAATTCCTCAAAGAAATGTGGTCTCATGGTGATGGAATTCCATGATTAATTCCATGACAAGATAATTGTTATGTATTTTCATGGCATTCTATCTCCATGAGACCACATTTCTTTGAGGCATTTTTTCAACCAGTTCACTGCCTTGTCTATGCTATTGCTTACTAGTATGCTTTGATAGATTTTTTCAAGCATCCTTAGCTTGTTCAAAAGCACTTGTTTTAGGCTTTTAGCCATAGCAACAAGGTAGTGAACTGTTTGATAAAATGATTTGGTAGACATGTATGAAAAATGTGGTATCATAGACAAGGTAGTGAACTTTTTGAAAAAATACCTCAAAGAAATGTGGTCTCTTGGAATTCCATGACAAGCAAATGGAATTGGTAGCTACTCCTAGTTATTAGTTATGCAATGTGAAGTAATTGCATAATTGCTTAGGTTGACTTTGTAAAAACTATATATTAATTGGAATTTTGTCATCTATCAACATCTAGTTATTAGTTATGCAATGTGAAGTAATGCTTTGAGTTTGAAAGATGTGCAATACAATGTAATAAACAATTTGAATATAAACTACAAAAATCTATTTTTACAATTCATTAGTTAAAATCTCTATTTTATTTTTTCTCTATAACTCTATTGCTATGGAAATTCCTTTCAATAAAAAAAAATAGTTTGTCTCTTAGTCTACAATTTTTTGTTGCTATGTGTAGAATATTATAGATGGATCAATGTCAAAGGTTGAAATACCATGCATTTGATGAGAGAATAGCTGATGAGAGTGATATGGACAAATATCCATGCCCATGTAATGACTGTCTTGGTGGAAAGGCGAAAAAAAGAAGTCAGATTTATCAACATATGATAAGATATGGGCATAGTGGTATAAGCCCTTGGAATGCCAATTATTATGAAGATATGATAGAATGGCAGAGTGTGAGAGATGAAGAAGCAACAATGTTAGACAAAGGGTTTGAAGTTGATAGAATGTTGAATGAGGGTCTAAATGATGATTGGGACATGTTGATGGAGGATGCTTCAAAGCCTTTGTATGCTAATTGCAGGTTAAGTCATTTGACAACAATCCTTCAAATTCTTAACTTGCAAGTGGTGTTTGGTTGGAAAAATGGGAGTGTAGATCAGTTATTGGCATTATTAAGTTCGTTGTTACCACCTAACTCCACATTTCCAAAAAAATGAAGTCAATGTAGAAAAGGAATCACTAAGCTAGGATTAGGGTATGAAAACATCCACACATGTGTGAATGGTGTTATCCTTGAATCCAATTGCACCAGATTCATGGGATAATCCCCTACAAAACTTGTTTATTTCGTAGTTCTGTGTACTCAAGCATGCAAAATGAGGAAAATTTCAATTCACCTTGATGCGTAGTCCAAAACCTCAAACAGTCCATTTGAGCATTCCCTCCCGTTCGTCTCTTAAAGAGCTTCGAAATGAGTATTTTCGTTAATTCCCAATCTTTGGGAGTTAGTCAAATTTTCATTCATGTCGGAGCACTGATTTTCAGTGCTCCTCCATGATCCTTAAGTTAGAAAAAGTTAAACTTTAAGTGTCGGAGCGCTGATTTTCAGTGCTCCTACACTTTGCACCCAGCCTAAAGATGCACAAGCGGTGATTTTCATCGCTAGTGCATTTTGTTCTATCGAGTCTTTTACATGCACAAGTGGTGATTTTTACCACTAGTGCATCTTTTTCTCCATTATGTTTTCCATAATTAATGCAACTCAAGTTGCATTAATGGTCTTTTTTGAATGACTTAATAAAGTGATTTTAAGCTAATCTTCCTCATTCCATCTATCATTCTCTGTCATTCAACTTGTGTGATCACTCTCCAAACTCCAAGCGACTTACGTTTGAAGATTTTTTGGGCATCCAAGCTAGGGTTTTTGATTTCTTATCAAGTGCATAACTTGTGTTCTTCCTCTTCATCTCTACCCTCTTTTCACATCTTTTTTCTTTTCCTAATTTTTCAAGGTTGTTATTTTTAAATCTTCATTTGATCCACTTTTGTTTCCTATTTGGTAAAGGCCTTTTTAGTTCTTGTTTTGGCTCATTCCCTAATCTTTTTCCTACACATTGTTTTTATCAGTGCCCTCATTTTTTTTCTCCACACACGTTTTACTCTTCTTTGCACATATTTTTGTTTTGTCTTTCACCAAGTTTTCCCCTTTTGTTGAAATAGTGAAAGTTTTTGTTTTAGCAAGTTGAAATGATAAATCTTCATGTTTCTTTGTAAGATCATTCTTCTAAATGTTCAAGAGACATTTTTCACCACTCAAACATTGAATGTACCTTCCCCTACTTGCACTACTAAATTTGACACCATTTTCTGATGGACGTTCGTCCGTTGTTTGACAAATCTTTGTTAGAAAACCGATGAAATGACGAAAACATTTTCGTCACTATTTTTTCGTTGCAAGCATGACGATAAATTAAACGTCAAAATAATGGACAAATTCATTGGTCGTCGACATCATCAAATGAGTTGGATGTTCGTCAGAATATCGACGACAACTTCATGTATCTACTAACGAATTACAACCAAAATGCAAATGTAATGGCTCTTCTGAAGTGTCAAAAGAACACCATAAATCTGTCACACTTTTGACGAAATGGGCAAGTATTTACGGTGAAGCCTTCGTCGTAGCTAAGCAACTTTGCCAGACCTTTTATGTGATTCGTCAGTGGCGTTCGTCGAAATTGCGATTAAATGGGCAAGGAGTTACAACAAAGCCTTCATCACAGCTAAGTAACTTTGTCAGACCTTTTTTGTGATTCGTCGATGGACTTCGTCGAAATTGTGACGAAATGGAGGAGTTACGATGAAGCCTTCGTCATAGCTATAACAACTTCATCGGACCTTTTCTGTCATTCGTCGGTTGAGTTCTTCAAAATTTTGACAAAACAATGCAATTTTTTTTTTTTAAATATTTGGTGAAATGTACCATCGGTGAGAGATCAATCAAGTCGCATCCCTTCATATTCAAATCTCAGGAAATTATTTTATTCAGTCATTTTCCATGTTTATTAGACACCCGTTGAGATGTCATATAGTTTCACCGATGCCTTGAGTCTCTTCGACAGTCAATAGTACATATTGCTTTGGTGTCACACAGTCTCATCAATGTTCTGAGTCTCACTGATAGCCAATAGATCATATGTCGCTATGGTGTCATGCATTCATACTGATGTTCTGAGTTTCCTCGAGAATTATTCCTTTGGTCTTAAGTGTATCGCTACGATTCTCACCAATGATAACTTATCACTGTGACAAAATGAATGTAAGTAGAGAAACTTTTGCATACCTGCAGATGGTACAAAGTTTCATGGTTAAGTCGAAGCCTCCCATCAACAACAAGATCCAAATATCTGTGTATCTATCTCAATCGAGCCTCTAAACCCTTTAGAGCTGTCAATTTTTCCACTAACCTGTTATGCAAAAAAGTCAAATTTTAGAGTTATGTCACCACTAAAATAGAAGAAACAAAGCTTTGAAACCAAATCCACACACAACACAATGTGGTATTCATACAAATCCATACAAACAAACTAAACTCGAGAACATTGGAATGGACAACTTCAAATTATGATGCAGGCATGGATTCAGGGTATAAAGAATCATTTTTCTACCACCATAGTGAAAAGTTAGCACTTTCTTTCATCTTTGCATATTGGTTTGATACTTCAAACGATGCATTTTTTATATTGAAAATTGCATTACCTTATTGAGCTTCTCTTTATTTCGAGAATAGTTTAATATTCTCTACTTAACAAGGCCAAGCACATGACGGTGGAAGCTCATTTGACCCCTCCCCCCCCTCACATCACTCTCAATCCCCATACCCCATACCCAATCATATAACATTAATCATTCATTCATCCATTAATAGCATATAACATTCATTCATCCATTAATAACATATAACATTCATTCATTAACATATAACATTCATTAATTAACATATTCACATTCACTCATTAACATATAATATTCATTCTTTTCAGTTTTTACATATTATCAAAAATATGGTTGTCATGATATGATTACAATCACTTTTTTATTTTTCTTTTTTAAAAGCTACAAAAATATGAAGTGGGTATGTTTTCTAAATCAATATTTTTCCCCTTTAGTTGTTACGCCTTTGCTTGTGATCTTAATGTACCTAGTTTATGCGCTCATGACATGGACACCACTGCAAGGGGGGTTTTAGCTAAGAAAGAAATGTTAAACTATATGTTTTATTATTATTGTTACAAGTATTTCATTAATTAAAAAATATTAGAGTGGTTCTCTCTTTACTTGATGGGTCCACATCATGTTCTTGAACTTTGTTATAAACTCATGCTCAACATGTTGAACACCCTCTAAATCGATCTCAGTTGGAGAAAGGTTACATTAATTAATACCACCAATTGAAATTAAATATGTTTAAGAGAACATGAGAGTGGTCCTCTTTACCTAATGGGGCCACATCATGTTCCTGATCTTCTCTAGCCTGATCATGCTCAACACGTTGATCACACTCTACATGCTCTAAAGTTGAAACATGAAAGGTTATATTAATTAATACACCAATTGCGATTAAATATGTTTAAAAGAACTTTAGAGTGGTCCTTTTTACCTGATAGGGCCACATCATGTTCCTAATCTTCTCTATCCTAATCATGCTCAACATGTTGATCACACTCTACATGCTCTAAAATACCGGGATGCACACCATGACCTTCATCTATAGGTTGTGCTCCACCCTCACCAAGCTACATTCCAATGTCATGTGCAATATTATCATTGCTTGAATGTTTAAAATAAATAGGCATGTAATTACTTTATGGTAGAAATTAATATTGAATAGATTGCACAAGTATTCAATTTTAAATAAACTTTATTGAGTTTATTTACTTGTGTGTTGGATTTAGTGGAAGGTTGTGTTTTCCCAGTCAAGACTCTTAGGCGTTCAACCACAACTCCATAGCCTTGCTGGAAGGAAATCTTTAGGTCATCTTCTGTGGGAACTCTGTTGAATTCAGAGCCCTACATTTTTGCATAAGATCATGAATTTTTCTTCTATGGTGTGATAAAACCAAAATTGTTTTCAATTTATTATTTGGTTGCACCTATTTCATTTATTGATACTTACCACGATTCATTGTTGGCTAATTTTCATATAACCACGAGGAGCCAAGTTTGTGCTTTGCCGATGTTTTCTAGTCTTTGCCTTTGTTTCCTTCGATGTGTCAAGTAGCCTATGAAAAGTTTGAAATACGTTAGATTATGTAAAAAGAAAGAGTAATCAGTATATAATTACATTGTTGATAGTATCACATACCTTCCTTCGCTCGGTGGTGTCTTTCCTTTTTTCTTTTCAACCTTCTCCTTTCCATCTGACACCAAGTCCTTCCACTCCCTCTCTGGAATCATTGGGGAATGCTCGTACTTTTTGTTCTTCTCTAAATGTGACCTATATTGGTCCCTCACATACTTTAGATAGGTACCAGTTTTCTTAAGGACCTTGGTTCGGTTGAATGTTTTATCACCGAATAACACAACTAAATGATTAATGAGCTCATCTTTTAAATCTTGATTTTGGGCATTCCACCGTGTACATATGGTGGGACCGAAGAGCTCCAATGTAATATCTCTTATATGTTTATAAAAAACATCATTTCCTACAAAATGATCATGGGATCAATAGTCTAAAAAGAGTGATCAATAAGTAAATTTCAATTGGATTATATATAATAATAATAATATTTTTTTAAAGTACATGGGACCTTCTCTATCTTTATGAGAATGAAATCCTCGGTCACCACAAGTGTGACCGGAAATGTTCCCATACTAATAATACAGGAAGATCTAGGAAATGCTGCTAAAACATCACCAGTACTAGTGGCCTCTACATCCCTAGGTACATGTCCTTACGCATGTTTTGGTATTTGTTCGCTGCCAGAGGGTGCATTAACAGATGCCTGCATGGTATGTGTTGCTGACATTTCAGACGACAATATAGACACAAATGATGGGGTCATATGATGTGATGTATGCATAGGAAGATTAGGATGGAAACTTGTACCAACCCCTACTCCTCAGGCAGCACTTGCAGTACCCTGATCATGGCCAGGAGCATCATGAGGAGGCAAATAACCTTGTAAAAACAACACATATTTTAGTTCATGACATAAAATAGTACAAAATATAAAACCATGAATGAACTTATGTTATAATTAAAGACCTCATGATAGCTTACTTGTAAGTTTTGTAATCTCTCAGCCAATATTTTAACCCTCTCTCTTATCTCATCTATTTGAGGCACTATGAATATCAACTTAACCATTTCTTCATTGCATTTTTTTGGGATCTTCTTTAGCGTATCGAGAGGGTTTGGTGAATAAGCAATGTCATCATTACAAAATATTGACTGCACCTCACTATGGATGCTATCCTCTAATGCTGGTGCCTTTCCCCGATTAGTCGACTGCAACAAGAATATTAAAAACATTATTGAAATTAACCCAATAAACTTATGAAAAAAACATAATAATAAAACATTTTGCTCATATCTAATTTGTACAATTACAATGAGGTAAACCTGTTGGGCAGAAGTGCCTGAAGATACATCATGATTTGTGCTCTGGGCCAGAGCCTTCTCCGTATGATCAATGTCCTACTGTGAAAAAAATTAAATAGAAAAAAACATTACCGAAATGAAACCAATAGACTTATGAAAAAAAACATAAGAATGAAATGGTATATTGGAGTCATTAATTGGAGGTTGGGTAAAATGGTACATAGTATGTACCACCCCCATAGTAACTGTGTTTGTAACTAAGCGATTCAAATTGTAATCAATTAGCAACTCTTCCCTTGTAGTTATTGATCTTATCGCACATACGAATACATGGTTTCCCTCGCACACCTCGAATATGCAATTGGGTTTGCTTATTTTTTGACCTAGGTCATGTACTATTTATAAACCCTACAACATCCTTGATGCTTTTGGCCTTTCATCAATGTACATAACCACTCCTTTATTTTGATGCTTATCTTCTAGTTGTATATAATTTGCTGACAGTGCATACCTACACATACTTTGTGTATATCAAACTAGTTGCATCCAATCTTTGTAATTGTAACAGGGTCTGACATACTCCATCAATTTAGTAACTTTGTCATAACAGACCTTTATGCCGTCCATGCAAAATAGGCCCAAACCATGAAATGACAATGGTGCTATGCGATATATCCTCTCGTTGACATAAAAATCAGTGTTTATTGGAGGAAGTTCCTTTGGTACCCATTGTTTTCATAGATGTTTGTACCTCAAGGGCACCTCGACGTTGCCTATGCTCTCATCATCATAAGAACATGACCCCCCTTCAGCAAGAAAAAATTCCATGCATTTACGAAATTTTCTTCTAATCTTTTGCCCTCTAGTTGATCTCTCTCTTTTAGACATAATACATGTCTCGCTTTCCTCTTCTCTTCTTGAATTTCCCTCGCTCGAGGAAGATAGATCTGACAAATACCTATTTGGTGGTACCTACACTCATAAGGATGTTGGATGAAGTTCTTTCATGGTGATGTGATCCCAAGGTGACATTATGATTAATCTATCATTTCATGGCTAGAATTTCATAGGTTATAAGGTAATCAAGTCTTGATAGATTGCAAGTTATTGTTACTACCATCCAAATGTGTCAATCACAAATCAAATCTACTTAATGTTTTAACTCCCAAACTTTGTAACAAGTGTTAAATGTGACTATGGTCCACTAGTTACACAACCAAGGCCTCAAATGTATTCTCTAATTGTAATCAAAGGAATTTTTATCTTCATTCAAGTAAATAAACTTGAAGGGAAACACCACCAAGTGGTTTATTGGACACCTTCATGAATAAAAATAGCAGCAAATTTACATTTATTTCCATATGCCTAAGTGGTTAACGGGGAGGGAGTGTGCACTAGGCCTAGTTAAGCCATCATAAGTTTACGCTTTGGCAATAATTTTTTTTAAGTCATATTAAATCTTCCTATGTCTAATTTCTAGGAGATTTTTGGTATGTTCTAAGGTAGGATGATTGATGAAAGAGCCCAAAGACTAGCCCTTCTCCATGGCATCCAAGTACACATAGCAGCGGTATTCTCTTATACGGTTGGACATGATTTAAAGAACTTAGCTAGGAATTATTCATTTAACCTAAGGTTTTCTCATAATGCCATCATTGGAAAAGTATGATAAAATTATTCTATTATAAATAATTGGTCTATGTGCCTCTAGTAATCACTATAAATGTTTGTAAGGATAAAATGACTAATTGCATCAGGTAGGAGAGAATCAACTTTGAGTTCTTCAAAGATTATACTCCTCTATTCATAATTTTTAAGGGTTGTGTGTGGAGGAGGTTATCACTACAAGAAGGGAGGAGACCTTTCCTTGTATTCTTTTATAATTTTTATTATTCTTATTTATTTTACACTTACATTTAGAAATACGCATACATATGCATTTGTTGTTTTCATTTATTTCTCATGTAGTTTAATAGTTTGATTGATTTCATATTATATGTGTTGAAGAATTTAGAATTTCAATTACATTAATTTATGGATATGTTGTATCTATAACACTACAAAACCATATGCTCTTTGCATTTACACTTGCATTTAGAAATACACATTTATAGACATAGATATAGATTTCTTTAATGATATGTTGCATTTATTGTTCTAGGAGAGCATCCAGTAATTGCATTTACATTTACATTTAAAAATACATATGCATGCATACATACATACATACATACATATATATATGTGCGTGTGTGTGTGTGTATGTATATCATTTATATTCAGTGTTCAGAAACAACCCATTAAGTTTGCACATGGATAAAAATTCATAAAATCAGATCTCCCATACATGTTTTGTTGAAACCTAGGCTTGAACCTCTCATTTCACATGCTTTTCTTCACAAAACTATTGAGGACAATAGCTATATCTTTTTAATTCTCATCCTACGCCCTATTCATGCATCCTACAATTACAATAGTATCCATGGGGCCTCTTACACAAGCTACAGTAATCACAAAAAGTGTAAGAGCTCCTTTATATCATGTTTGGACTACAAAACCATCAAAAATAGGGTAACTCAAATTATGATTTGTTGGTGAGCTGTATGGAAAAAATCATTAGCACTAGCTCATTCTTGGAGTCTTTTGAAAGAGAAGCGAATCAGGTGGCAGTTAAGTACAAACCTTATAGTGTCAAGGTGAATGAGGAGATTAATTTTGATTGGCCAACTGATGAAGAGTACCAGAAATGGGTAAATGTATATTTAACTGAGGAAGAGTGAAAAAGAGTAGGCTGCTAATGGTTGACAAATCAGTTGTTGTAGTTACAACAAATTCTAGTTTTGTTTTTTGGTGATAGTCTAGGTGTGGAATTCTTGAAGTTTTTTGTTGCTACATCAACCATTCTCAGTGGGAACGATGAACAAGAAGATTCTCTAGGGAGATTGTTGTTGTAACAAATTTTTGGAATATCAAAAGGCGGTCCAATTGGCTAGTGACACATGTGCTTTCTGGCCTGATGCTTATTTTCTCCTTCTTTTTCTATAAGAAGGATTGCAAGGACAGAAGTATGGGTTATCAAGTTAGATATTTTTGGTTGAGTCTAGATGAAGTTGTAGAGAAAATTGTAAAGTCTGATGGTTTTAGGGAAAATGTAATTTAGGTTTTGAGTTATTCTATAGTAGGTTTTGAATTCATGGGGATTTGATGTTTTATGATAGTACTGGCATTTGAATTGATATGATTAATTTGAACTCATGTCTCTCCATTGTACAACCATATTTGAATTTTGAATAAAATGATCAAGGGTTGTTTTGTTCATCTCACTGTTGTGGTGTGTATGATTCTTGTTTTAAGTTTAATTCAAGGAATTAATTAAAATGCTTGAATGGGATTGTAGGTGGATATATTGTGTATAAGGATTTGATAATTAGTATTGGGTTAGAATACATATTGATGAGATTGTAAAGCAATGTTATCAAGGATCTTATATGTTATGTGTTAAATCTATCATAAACCCTTAGATGCTTGTAAATTTGACTCCTCCAATGGATATATGGCACTTATCTAAGTTGTACATATTCATATGGTTCAGTATTTGTTTTCCTTTACCTAGAGCTTTCTACAAATTGCAAATCAATGACTATCTTATACTGTGAAATGTTGTTGTAGTTATCTCATGCTCCAAATAGTTGATATTATTGATAAACAGCCAATTCTATTCAATATTATCCTATTATGTTGAGTTATTAAATGAAATTATCTATTGTTGTTAATATTGTTTATGATGATGGTGTAGAGGTTGTACACGCATTAAGGGATCACCCTCCTGGGTCTTGCAGGGCCCAAAGTGTAGGAGGTCTTTCAAATCCTCATCAGTTGGTCTAGGTCCTAAGAGATGCCCTTTATTAGAATTGGAAATTCCATAGGTAGATTAGAAGATCAACCTGCTTACTGTAAAAACAACCAACACCTTGCATATGTTTGTGGTGGAGGTATTAAAGAAGAATTGTATGCCTCTATTTCCATTCATTAGATCTACCTTAGCCTAACATATACTTGGGCTAAGTCTACAATTGCTTCAGACTCATGTGATGAAGGCTATGTGTGATGAAATCCTAGACCTCAACCAAGATGTGGGTAGATTATAGGAGTTTTGCCAAGACCTGAGGTTGGTGGATAAAAATGTGAAATACTAAGCTATTTTTTTTATGTCTTATCTTATACCATTTTACTAGAATGGGGGTGCAAATGTACGAGATCTTTGGAAACTAGGAATGAAAATTGAAGCTTAAAGAGAATGGGGGTGCCAAACTTACAAATTATTCATTTGCCGTTGGTGGAGTCGATTTTCTCGATCTTCATTGCTTGGCAGTATTGACCTTGTTTTAACTCCAAAATGCTTAAGTGACCTTGGTGGTGACCTTGTTTCAGTCCTCAAACTCTTCCTAGGCCCTTATATTGACCTTGTTTCCTCCTCCAAACTCTTCATGGCGAGTGGTGACCTTGTTTTAACCGGAAATGCCATTAGGCAATTTATTGACCTTGTTTTCACTCTTCCAAACTCTTCCTTGGTTTTATATTGACCTTGTTTTCCCTCCCTCCAAACTCACGTTGGTGCTGGTATTATTGTTTTGACTCCAAACTCTTCCTTTCTTATTGGCATTGACCTTATTTTCACTACTCGAAACTCTTCCTATGCACTGGCATTGACCTTATTTTCACTCCTCCAAACTCTTCCTCGGCACTGGCATTAACCTTGTTTTCACTACTACAAACTCTTCCTCGGTGCTGGTATTGACCTTTCACTTCTCCAATTTCACGAGCTACAACCTAGTTTCGTTAGATTTTATAGTATGTTAACTAAGTTCAAAATTTTGGCGTCATTTACCTAGGTTTTAATATTCTACAATATAGTTAAGTATATATTAGCTATATTTTACATAATAAATAATATAATTATTCAACTTATTATAATTATATATTATATTCTTTAATAAAATTATTAAATACGTATAAAATTATTGGCAATTAATAATTAATAATAAGTATGTTTTTATATAATAAAAATATAATTAATATAATATATATTAATATGAGAGAGAAACTAAATTTTTATTGGTTGTTTCATGTCAACAATCCAAGGATGGCATGTGTCGTTGGGGAGTTATGCTCAAGGTAGCATGCCATTTGATTAAAGATATGATAATTCTCCTTTAAGACCTCTTCAATGTACCCATTGCACACTTAAGGAGACAAAGATAATATAGGGAAGAAAATATAGAGAG
>VDFB02088700.1:0-33690 GCA_007258455.2 Sequoia sempervirens | reverse complement strand
ACTACTCCAAGACATCATTAATTCAACTTTAATGTCAATTATCAAATAAAGTAAGGAAAAGGCTACTTTTTCTGTTACTACATTTTCCCCCCACTTTAGTGAGAGGATGAACCCATGTCAAACTCACACTAAAGTAGACATCAAAGAAACTTAATTATGCAACAATAATAAAGATACATAACCATACCCTATCAAATGCCAAGAAAAATAAACAAAAACAAAGGATCAAGCACAATTGATTCAACATGATGTGAGGCGGTGGTTGTTTGTCCATAACATGTGATACTCACTCTAGGTTAGTGGAACTTAGTCTCACTGGCTCAGGTGATTTATCCCACCCAGGCGACAAAATGAGAGAATCTATTAGCTCATACCATATCGGGGTTATCCTTAACAACTTCGGGAGTACAAGCACCTACAATGAAAATGCTTTTGTAAATTCTTTTGAATGGGTGATCCCAATAGTGGTTTTACAATTTTGGCCAAATTGAACAAAAATTATTATTTTAATTATTATTATTTTCTGCATCAAAAGGCATAATCTAGTTCATCCTCCAAACTATCATTGATATCAGATACATCACTATCCTCTTGAATGTACAAGCTTTTCTTCTTCTTCTGAAAATTCCTTCTCTTAGGGAAATAGGGCTTCTTTATTTTACCATCTATTTCTTTTTTAGATTTATCCTTCTTATTGTAGGGGAATTTAGCAGAAAAATGATCTACTTTACCACAATCAAAACACTTGAAGGGTAGCTTACCTCTATATTTGTCAGAGCCTCTTCTTAATATCCTGATGAAGTTTACTTTTTCCTCATCAGTCTTTTCATGATTGGATGTAGATGCTTCCTCTTTGTATTTATTGGATACCTCAACCTTTTCTTTTTGGGTAGCCTTGAAAGCACTTTCCTTTTTGGATAGTTCAACATTTCTCATCCTCATCTCATAAGTGGTGAATATGCCATGCAATTCATCAAGAGTAAGTTTGTCAATTTTATTTGCTTCCTCTACTATTGATATTTGGGGTCATACCTAGTTGACATGGACCTTAAAACCTTTTTCATAATGACTGAATATTTTACTTATTCTCCAAATCCTCTGATTGGGTTCACTATTTCATCAACTCTAAGAAGATAATCTACAATATTTTCTTCTTCATTCATTCAGAGACTTTCAAACTTGGCTATGAGAATCTATAGTTTTGCAAGTTTTACCTTATCATCTCCTTCATAAATTATTTTCAACTTCGCCCATACATCATGCACAATTTGACAATGCATAAATTTGATAAACATTGAACTAGAAAAACCACATAGAATGGCATGCTTTTCCTTTGCATTGTTCTCATAGTCCTTCTTTCCTAAAGCATCAATAGGGGATGTAGCCGGTGGTGTATATCCATTCTTAACATACATCCAAACATCAAACCCTAATGATCCCAAATATGTTTCCATCATAATTCTCCAGAAAGCATAATCTAATCCATCAAAATAAGGTACCTTGTTTGTAGAAGAACCTTCTTGACTAGCCATTGTGTTCACTTGTTTAAGATCTACCTGAGTTGATTAAGCTTCTCCTAGGGAACCAATGATAAGAGAGGGGTGAATTAGTAGATTACTTAAAGTTTGGATCTTAATACCTTTTAGCCCTTCATGCATAGATTAAATAATGACATGCAGACAAGTAAAAATTCACACACACAACTCATAACAAAAGATATACATGGAAAACCCAAGATGAGAAAAATTGTGGTGAGAATAGTTGCTAGGATCTACTATCCTAATCCAACCTCACAAAGAATATATTTTGATTACAAAGTTTAAGGGCACCAACCCTAAGGAGACACCAATCACCTATTTTAGGAGCACCTACTCCAAGAAAGCACCAACTCCCTACTCTGAGCGCCTACCCAGATATCTGATGACACCCACCGATCATATTTACAATGCAAAGAGATATAATTTGTTCTACTGAACACAATTCAATGTTGCAACCCTATTTGCAATTGCACAATTCTTTGTTGTTATTGCAATACAAAATTTTGATTAAGACCTTCAGAATTTTGTTTGGGTTCTACTCACTCACTACACCTTTGCACTTTCCCTTTTTCTTTTAGTGCATTCTCTGTCCACCTCAAGAGATCACTGATACACTACTTAGTTCTGTTGCACCCTTATCTATTAGTGCATTTTATGTTCACCTCAAGAGACCATGCACACCTTCTGTAATTATCTCTTCTCTACTTTTTTTAGTGCATTCTTTTTCTACCTCAAGAAGCTCATGATACTTTTTTTTGCAATACACACTATTCACTATATCCACTATATCCACACTAGGATAAATTCTGATGTTCACTTTTGTATATCTTCATCGACCAACAACAATTGCCTCAATATTTGCACATACACGTACAAAACCTTTGTTAGAGTCTTCTCAGTATCTTCTCCAACAAGTCACCTCTACATTGAGCCACACACATCTAGTCATAACATTTAGGTTCATTGAATTTTCTAAGTATGGATCCTGTAGAACCCTAAACCCTGATTTTGTAATTAATGCAATATCCTTGCATATCTGATTTGATTCTATTCTTTGCCACTCTTACCTTCTATATCGCCACTCTACAAATCCTGAAACCAATCAAATTGGTCACGGTAGTCGACAAACCAATTAAATTTGTGCATAGTTTCAATTTACAGTCAAAACCCTCATTCACACTGTCGTAGCCATTGAGAATATGGAAATTTAAATTTGAGCCATTGATCTATTATTTTCATGTCATGATTCGTTGATCTCAGTTCATTGCTTCAACTTTAAAACACGACCATTAGATTAAGGTCTTTTAAATAATCATCATCAATCTACATCTTATATGCTTTGCTTAGCGTAGGGTCCCATCGAGACATGTTTCACTCACTTGCAATCCCAAAAGGTAGAGTCAAAGGGCCACATCTTTCAAATAGGCTGTTGGGCTATTGTCATCTGTCACCTACATCATTGAAGAACAATTCACATCGATGTGAATTGACTTATCAAACAATCAGTCATCGCCACTTGTCTTTGTGCATCATCTTCCACTACCATCACCTATTGTTCTTGTTGGTCCCATTGTACACTTGTCACTTTCATTTAATCTAGAAAGGAAAGACTAGGACCTACCACACACATCACAAGCTAGCGGGGAGGTCGTTGGATCTAAAAATCTTGATCACAACCGTTGATCAAGCTGGGGAAAAATATTTAATGCATGAATTAGGAAAGATTAAAGTCATTAACTATTTTCCAAGTTGGTAATTGCTAGGAAAAGAGGCCAGTCAGACCAACGACTCCAATGGCTTAAGTGAGAGCTTAAGCAACCTGCAATGGTCAATCATCAGTCAACACAAAAATATAATTTTTGTTCAACACCATGACTATAACTCCTTAGGGTTTATCTACCAAACCCTAAATGACTCGAAGGTATAAATAAATCATTCTTGAGCTCCTTACACCTTCTCTTATTATGTGTACCACACCATTTGAACTTTCTTGAAAAAACCTACATCGAATCTGCTATTAGATTCCTCTGTAGACCTTCAGAAGAGACCACTACAATAACATGTCAATATTGCATGACAACTTTGCAATATTTTGAGAAACTTGGTAACATTGTAGAGAAATTCTCTTCTCTCCATTACACTTCATCAACTCTTCTAGAATTTGACCATAGATCTCCCTAACACCATTTGACATCATATCTCCCTTACAAGATATCACCCAGATATCCCCTTACAGGATATCACCCAGATATCCCATTTTGACATCAATGACAACAATCTGCCAACAATTAGGTGGTGTTGTTCGAAATTAGGGGAGTATAGGGTCAAATTGGGGTATAATACCAAAGAAGCAGTAGTATCAAGGTAGAATTGGCCAACTCATCTCGTCTAGAATAAGTCTTTCCTTCCAAAAGTGTGGGTGTTCACCTAGATAGTCATTCAAAAGAAGATTTTGACACTTGAGAGACTGAAGCAATTGGGAATTTAGGGCCTTGATAGGTATGTGTTTTGTAAGGAACATGATGAAGATACAAGCCATAATCTTCTAACTCGTTCTTTCACAAAGTATTGTTGGAAAACATTTATGGCTAATTTGAATTGGTCATGCCCTCTCCCACAAGACATCTGCATTCACCTTTCTCTCTTTTGGAGAGGATTTTTCTCCCATAGTGGTTTTCTCCTTTTCTCCAATTTTGAGAGATCTTTTGTTCGTACATGGGCACCTCACCAAGCCTTGTTTTTTGGGACCCATCATTCATTCTCTTTTTTGGATTTTTAGCTACTCCCTAAGTTCATCTTAAGGGGGGTTGTTGGAGTAATCATGCATTAGCTAATAATTAATTAATCTCTAATTAATTATTAGTCTAATTTATTCTCATGCACTTAAGCTAAACTTAGGAGTTCTTTATTTAGTTAACTAAGTGCTTTTCTATGTTAATTGAAGTGATCTATTATTAGATCATTTTTTCTCATTGCATGTGATGTTAACACTTGTCCTGATCTAAACCCTTTACCATTTAGGCTTGCTCCTATATAGCACTCAACCCTCATTGTATTATTCATTTCTTCTCTTGAACTCTCAACCTTTGAGGACTCTTGTTTTCCTTTAAGTTTCTTGAGGTTCATTCTATAGCTTTTTCTTGTTGACACTTTGATGAATGTTGTAGATGCACTAAAAAACTAGTAAGCACAACAAAGTTAAAATGGTGTTCTAGTTTCATGGGCCTTGGGGCCCTGAGTAGATAATTTTGTATGACTCTTGGTAGGTCTTTGACAAGTGGGAGAATGTTGGGATCAAGGTGTCTCAACCTTAGAGTCCTAACATGATTTGTTTAATGCATTTATTTGCATTATTTAATTTCCTATATTGTCATGTCATCAATTAGGTCCCATCAGCTGGGTGGCATCCCCGTTGGAGGTGACTAGATGACACATCATCATCCCAAGTGGAAATAGGTATCCTACTTTGGAATATTTGACTTATGACAAATTTTATGATGCATCTAAGCAATCTTTGTGCATGGAGAAAGTTGGCACCCAAGTTGGGTTATGACAGGCTATAAGAGAATCGGATATTCTAGTAAGTTATGACATATTCTATGATAGATTTTATGGAAGTTTTATGATGGATTTTATGGCAGTTGTAAGGCATATGTTATAGGCTATTATTAAAATATTTTGGGTGAACAAGCTTGAGGAGAGAATGTTGCATGTTATGACGGTTGTAAGGCATATGTTATAGGCTATTATTAAAATATTTTGGGTGAACAAGCTTGAGGAGAGAATGTTGCATGTTATGACGGTTGTAAGAGGTGTAAGGGAATATTGTACAAGTGTTCAAATGCATGTATATGACATGGGATATTGTGCCATGTGGATTTGTACACCCATCCTATTCTAGATTATTCGTCTAGCTCGTATCTCTCTATATATTGTATGCCTTGCATTGTATAATGCATAGTTTTGTTTGCAGGTAACGAAGTGCTACTGGATTCACTCTAGAATAGGTGTTTATTTTGAAACACTTGTTGAAGAAGATTTGTACTTGAAGTTGCATTGTAGTCCTTATTTGAAGTAATACATAAGTACTGTGCTTTTGGAGGGTGGATTTTTTACTTGAAAGGGTTTTCCCCATGTATATTTGGTATTGTTATTTATGTGTACTTGTTCTATCTTATCTTTTCCATTTGTTTCTCTTACTAGGACTGTATAAGGTGTTAAAAATATTTTTTTTTTGTAACTCTCCCCTGCTTAGTTAGTGTAGGAAGTTATTTCCGCTCACCTAACTTCCTTTCAGCATATGTTTATGCAATTAATTACATTATGTTTTAGTATATAAATAAATTCATTAATATAATGCATCCATATCCTTAAAAATAATTTAAACACACTTTGATCTTCTAAAGGATAAAAGAACCTCATTCATCGGTCATGTGGATGTTAGTGAATATTGTCATTGAATCTTCATTTCAAGTCACAATGAGCTAGTAAAAAGGGGTTCTTACCAAGAATAACTTAACCCTAGCAATCCAAAAGATTCCCTAGAGGTCTATATAGACATAACCATCCATGAAAGAAACTTAAATATTGAAGATTAGGCTCCATAGGTTCCAATAGGTTGTATTTTTTAGTTCATGTTTGTACCATAAAGTTCAGATTTGTGGTAGTTGAGATCATATCTACAACACTTGACATCAAACTCCAAGGCTTTTTGCAACTATTCTAAGTTTGAAATAGTGAGCATACTAAAGTTGTACTAAAGCTATAAAATCTTTAGAGGTGAAAAATAAATTCATAGTATTATCAACAATGATTCCCTATCATTGGTTTTAGAGTTAAGCCCCTCTATCCTTCATTTAATTTTTAAATATTTGTTGCAAGTTTATCAACCAAAATTTGTTGGTGTAGTCTTATCCCTTTGATAGGATTGTTGGTATGATCTCATCTCACAAAATTCAAATTTATTTTCTACTTATTAGAATCTAACTTTATTTAAAAGAACAATTGTGATTTTTCAACTTCAATGCCAAATTGTATTAGTTGAAGTGTAAGTTGGCATATTTAAGAATAAGCCTAGGCCACTAGTTCCAATTCAAGAACATATTCATGAAAAGAAGGCGAGGTTGTGATCAAATGTCATGATCATAACAATAATTTTATCCAAAAACTCAAAGAAAAATAACTAATCTATAACAATCACCCACACATCTCTCCAACATCTCATTTAGTAAATTATTAATATTAAACTTATATTAACAATCACATTCAAATTCATAGATAGATAAAATTTATTACAAAGAAACATTATATTGATTAGGCTTACCACCATCCTACAAAAATAAATCAAAATTATTGCATACTCATACATTATTCATGCATCCTCTAAATATAGTATAAAGACTAAAATCACCAACCCTCGTAATGCATCTCTTATTTAAAATAGTTGTTCTGAATAGACCCCCTAATACTTGACCTTTCTAAATGTTGAAGCATAGTTTTAATTGAATAATTATTGTAGGATATGAATTTTATATGGGAATGCTATGGTTCTTAAGTGAAATTACAAGGAATGAATGAGAAATTCATATTTTTCAAGTAATATTTAAAAAAATAGAGCCAAGCTCAGCAAAATCTATCAAAATTTTGTAAAGAGGAAAAAAAGATCTGAGATGATCATGAGCACACCACCAAGGACAAAGGTTGATCCCACTATTGGTCTAGGTATCAATACTCCTATAATCGACATCCTATTAAAAAAAACCTAAATAGTAGCAGTAAATATGTTGCAGATATTAAAAACCCAAAGAAAAATTATTCAACGCTTTCACTTGGTGCCTTTGATATAGCCAAATAAACATGTGTTTGTGTAGCTTTCCAAATACATGATTTCAAGGCTATTCTCAATTTCTCCCTAAATGTTAAGTATGGGTTGTATATGGATCCCTATTCTCAATCCTCTTCTTCACACGCTCCATCAAACATTCCAAATTAGAGGAGATAAAAGAAAGATAAAGGTCATAAATCCCAAGAAACATGTTCATATAATTCACAGTTCTAGCATATGCTTCTGCCCAGTTGCAAATATAGAGCTATT
Organism: Sequoia sempervirens; assembly: GCA_007258455.2. Lineage (NCBI taxonomy): Eukaryota > Viridiplantae > Streptophyta > Pinopsida > Cupressales > Cupressaceae > Sequoia > Sequoia sempervirens. The sequence continues at coordinate 26,058 of VDFB02088700.1, read as the reverse complement.
CTCATATTGCTTCATTATTAGGGTAGATAAGTTTTGTATCATAAGCAATATTGTAGCAGTTATAAGTGGATGAATGTTTCATGTTCACTCTCAACAACTAGTCCTAAAGAAATCTTCTTTTGCAATTTTCAATGGATTGAGTAGGAATGTATATTTAAATTTAACTGTTATGATGATAGTGACTAAAGTGAGGTAAGATGAGTGCAACAAAAATAAAAGATGAATGGAAGGAAAATGAGACAAAAATCCAATGGAACAAAGTAAGAGACGGGCCCACAAGCACGTAGGAAGTCAAAGCTGGCTATCATAGCTTAGAGTGTGCTTGTTAAGCCCAACCTTCTTGAAGAAGACCTTCAACCTTTAGTAGGCTCTCTTGTAGAGTATTATCCTTCCTACTTAAGTCCTTTTCTCTTTGCTCCCAATTATTTGAAATATTTTTTCCAGGCCTCAACATTAGCATTCCATCTCTCAATGCATGAGATATCTTTGTGCATCCACTTATTTATTCCTATGACAGTGAAGATTACATCATTGCAGTCTTCATTATTCAGAAGATTTGTATTTAAAAAGATTTTTTAATGTTGCATGGCTGTCATTCTCAAGAAGGATTCTTATTGAGATAGGGTGTGTAATATCCCTTAATTAAAAAAATTATTTAATTTGGAAAAAAACTTCACAAAGAGAAAATCAGGCATGAAGAAATTTGCACCAAATAATTCCAAAATGAGAGTAAATCATTAACAAATGAAATAGAATATTTCATTATAGGCTTGAGCATGAAAAAAATCCATTTTTACTATTGATAACAATAGCCAACAACAAGGGGTAGGGGGCCTAACTTGATTGGCTAGTAGAGCATCCTATTGCAGGAAAGAGGTCATGAGGTCTAGTCTCCCCCCAAACCAATGGTATTGGAGGGCATGTCACGCCAACACCACTGATCACGTGAAATTTTTTTACAAGGTACACTGCAATTTATAGGGGGACAAATACCTAACCGATTCCTATAGTCTAAAAAAATAATAATCAACAACAATAATTATCTATTGCACAAACCCCAAAGAAGACTAAACCTAGATACTTCAACACACCATTGAAACCCCAAATAACTCCACACAACTCCCAATATTAAACATCAATTCTAAACAACAAAATACATTAATGAAATGCTTCTAATACAAATATATTTTTTGCATATCACATCAAAACAAACTGAAAACCAAAATCTATACTAAGCACACCAAACTACTCAACTCCATCCAACTATTTGACAAAATGAACAATAAAATTTATAGCCTTTCAACATTGCTGCAAATTTTGGATGAAATTTCCTTTGGAGACCTATAAAAACACTACCTGCAAGTCTCTATATCCCTAGTTTATCAGCTTGGAAGATCACTCCTCCAATGGTTTCTTAGCCTTTGAAGAAGAACAACATAAGCCCACAAAATTGCAAAAGTTGAATGAATGGACTTGCAACACAAAACAAGTATATAATAAGAAACTTTACCAACCGGACTTGTGCCAAAATCCCACACCAAAAATGAGGATGCTTGCATGCCAAGAAAGTATCCCCTTGTTTCCAAGTGTGCCTTCATCATAACTCCACTCCAAACTTGATTTTCCAAATTCAATTGTTGTCATGCACCTAATTAATGCCAATTTTCATAACAAATGCACTTTCCAACTTGGTCCCACAAACAATTTATAAATATTTATAATTTTAATATTTATTTTATCAAATGATGTAAAGGTGATTAGGACAATATAATTTTTTTTTTTTTTTCAATGTTCGTTGTGACCCTTCTTGACTTACTATTTTAGGATGGTAGAAACTTACAATTTTTGGAAAAATTGACATTATAGGGTGGTGGTCTAAGAGTGTCTAAGGACTCACCTTCACTCTACTTGGTGAAACCACGGTAGGAGGGTCCTCAAAGAGAACAATCCAGACCGTGCAACAAGAGTCACACAATGGAAGCAACATAGAAATTGGAGGAAAATGCAGATACAATCATTCTCATTAAAAGAAATCTCAATTACAATTGACCCACAACATCCGAGCTTACAAATTCAGCTCATAGGCCTGATACAACATGCTCAAATTACAATTATTCATATATGCTTCTTTATGCGAGCTGAATTCTAACATCTTAGATCTAATATTTTGTCTAACTTAATCAACTCTACTATTCTAATGATCTATTACAAGCTTTATATCATATCCGCAGATCTAGAATCTTCTGCGTCAGCCAAAGATTATTACAATCTCCAATGAAAGAAAATGTAATGTGTGCATGAATTGGTCAGCCTCAAATTTGAATTATTCCATGGTGACTGCATAGGATGAAGTGTGGACCTATAATTAAGGTCGGGGACACTCCATGGAACAATTCAAATCACATTGTCAAGATCCGCTCGTTACGAGAAAGATCCACAAACGATCAAACTAACTGTTAGGCTTGAAAACTATTCTAGTGCTGGTTCAAGAAACTGCCATCAAATTTGGAAGTGATAACTTTTCAGAAAAAGATCCAATCATGCTCAAATCTTGGAATAAATAAAATGAACATGTCCACGATGTAAACATAGATCCACAGGGTCTAGTGAGCAAATATGATGAATCCACCAACACGAACTAAACAAGAACTGAACAAGAACAAAAACTAAGATGAAATATTTTTGGTTGATGCAAGATTGCCAAGAACCAAGGATGCTCCTGCATCAGACATCTGGGGTTATGAAAAGTGAGTCCCTCACTTTGCTGGGGCTAAAGGAAAACCAAAATGGTCTACCTCAGCCTGAGAAATCTAAGAAGAATCCTCCACTGGTTTTCCCTTCCACTTCACAAGATATTCTTTGTATTGTCTTCCACGAGTTTTCCTCCCATCTCTGATATCAGAATTTCTTCAATTTCATTTGATTGTTGTTTAGGGAATTGATTCTCCAATTTTTCTTTATTGTCTGAACTGAATTTGGCTTCATGGTACTGATGTAGATCTGCAATGTTGAATATAGGTGATATTCCCATGCCATCTAGTAACTCCACTTCATATGCATTTCCTGAATCAAATTTCTTCAAGATATTACAAGGTCCAAACTTCCTCATCTTCAACTTATTATATGTGCCAACTTGAAATATTTCCTTTCTCAGATACACCATCACTTCATCTCCAACTTCGAACTCCTTATGTCTCCTCTTTTCGTCTGCTTTCTCCTTATACTTCTGGTTCATATCTTCCAATTTCTCCTTCACTTGAGTATGCACTTTATTCATATGTTCTACAAATTCCTCTACTTCTACACTCCTTCTATCTTCCATACTGATGTCTCTCAACTCTGATATACCTCTAGGATGAACTCCAGTAACAATCTCAAAAGGTGTCTTTCCGGTACTCCTGTTCACTGAATTATTGTATGCAAACTCTACTTGTGCAAGAACTAAATCCCAACTTCCGGTCTTCTCTCCAACCAAACTTCTCAGCAAATTCCCCAAACTCTTGTTTACTACCTCTATCTATCCATCAGTCTATGGGTGAAAAGTAGAACTGGAATTCAAATCCGTCTTCAACTTCTTCCAAAGTGTCCTCCAAAAGTAACCAACAAACTTTGTATCTTTGTCTGAAACAATACTCCTAGGTAACCCATGTAATCTGACCACTTCCTTGAAAAACAAGTCTGCTACATGTACTACATATGTTGTCTTCTTACAAAGTGTGAAATGTGCCATTTTAGAAAATCTGTCCACCACCACAAATATAGAATCATTACCTCTTTGTGTCTTCGGCAAACCAAGTATGAAATCCATGATGATATCCTCCCAAGGTCTCTCTGGAACTATCAAAGGTTTATACAATCCAATATTCTGACTACTCCCTTTTGCAACTTGAAAAAATCTACAACTCTGCACAAATATCCTAACATCCTTATGAATCTTTGGCCAAAAGTAATTCTCACTTACCAATGCTATTGTCTTATCAATTCAAAAGTGTCCTGCTAACCCTCCACTATGCTTTTCCTTCACCAAGTTATCCCTCATTGAACTCTGGGTATACACAACCAATTCCCTCTGAACAACATATCCTCCTAAATGGAATAATCCAACCATTGATTCCTATCCTCCAAAACTGGTTCTTTACAAGCTCTCCAAGGTTCTACAAAATCTGGGTCTTCCTCATACAAATTCTTCAATTCATCAAAGCCTAATACCTCCACTCTTTATCTCACAAGAAATTCTTCTCCACTAAGGAATCAAAACAACTCTATTTGACTCTTCCACCCTATGTTTGAAACAAAAGTATAACTTTGCAAGAATTCTACCCATCTATGTGGCTTTGATTCAACTTACTTGACTATTCAAATATTGCAATGCTTGATGATCCGCTTACAACACAAACCTCATAAATGCAATGTTCCACTTCTTCGGCTTGTCTTATGGCATAGAAATTTGATCATACATCAATATCTTTCCTAGCATCATGCACTTTCTCACCGAAAATAAGATAATAGTCTTCTTCTGATTCTAATGCCTTCCAATTGCATTTCCACTTAATTATAGTCTCATTTTGAAATAATTTTACTAAAATCTTGCAAAGCTAACATAGCCAGTTTACCACCTTTGTTTCAACAACTCAAAACTTTTATCTACTCCAGATGTCCATCTAAAATCTTTCCTATATCCTCTCATTGTTTCTATCATAGGACTGCAAATAGAACTGAAATTCCTAATGAACTTTCAGTAGAAACTAGCCAGTCCATGAAATGGTCTTACCTCTCCAATGTTATCTGGTGTAGGCCACTCAAAAATTTCTCTTACCTTCTCAGGATCCATTTTCAATCAACCAGATATCACAACCTATATACCTAATTCTTCCTTATGAAACTACATACTCTTAATGTTTATCAACAACCCGCTTCTCTCTCAACCTCTAAAACTTCTTATATGCAAAAAATGTTCTCTCTACTCTGTATTGAAAATCAAGATGTCATCCAAATAACAATCTACAAATTTTACCAAGAATTTCTTCAATACCTCATCTATCAACCTCATGAAAGCACGGTGCATTTGTTAGTCCAAAAGGCATCATCAACCACTCATACAATCCTTCATTTGTCTTGAATGTTGTTTTCCACTCATCCCCTTCTCTGATTCTGATCTGATGATATCCACTCCTCAAATCTATTTTATGAAGTATCTGGCTCCACTCAAACAATCCATAATGTCATCCATCCAGGGCAAAGGAAATCTATACTTCACCGTGATCTTGTTTATGGATCTAGAATCTATACACATCCTCCATTCTCCATCCTTCTTAGGTGCTAAAACAATAGGTACTGCATATGGACTTAAGCTTTTTCTGATCAAACCCTTCCTCAAAAATTCTTGCATTTGTCTATTCAACTCCTCATTCTCTGCAGCTGTCATCCAGTGTGTTGCTTTATTAGGCAAACTCGCTCTGGGAATTAGATCCATGCAATGACTAATACTCCTCATAGGTGGCAATCCATCAGGTACATTATCTGAAATGATCTCCTCATACTTTGTCAGCAACTCCTTTATCTCCTTCGGTTGTTCTTCTACATGCTTCAAGTCTTCAGCCTTCTTAGGAACTAGGGCATAACACATGCGCTCATATCTCAATCCATCTAGAAATCTCCTTCCATCAACCAAAAAAATCTAGCACTCGTACAAACCTCAACTATAGGAACATCTTTCAATGGAAACAAAGTCTACTTCATCCCATTAGTATTATATGTGTTCTTCTTTCCATCATGAATAGCCTGTCTATCATAATACCAAGGCCTTCCCAAAAAAACATGGTATACATCCATAGGCATGATATCACACAATACTTCATCACGATAATTCCCTATCTTCAATTTCACCAAACATTGTTCACTTAATAGTAGCTTATGGTAATCTTGAATCCATGCTATTTGATAGGGCTTCGAGTGTTTCAATCTTTCCAGCTTCAATTTGGTCACCATTTCTTCAGAAACTAGGTTCCTTTTGAGCTTCCACTATCAACAATCACTTTGCAACATTTACCAACTATCTTGCATCTAGTCCAAAACAAATTATTTATCTGCAATGGCTCCTTTTCCAACTCACTTCGACACAATACTCTTCTATTCACCAACACTTCTCCCTCTTCTAATTTATTAGATGATCCAACATGTTCTTCCTAAACAAAGGTTGTTCTTCTATTGTTTTGCGTTTTTCTCACTCTGTCTCCTCGATTGCATCCAAATGCTCTATGCGTCCTCCTCCACACAAACAAGTTCCCCAACACTCTTTCTCCATCATCTCTCTTTCTATAACCTTCATCCGGTAATCCACCTATATACTCCTTCTCATAAGAGTTTCCATCATCTCACCAGAAGAATTCTCATTCTACTAACTTCCTTGTCTTCTTTATTCGATCCGCAAAAGTTCCTCTTCCTCCTCTAGTAAAAATTCTTCGTCTTTGTCTCTACTCATGTCTTTTATTCAGCTTCTCTTCTACTTTTAGGGCAAATTGATATGCCTCTTCCACACTCTACAAATTGATCAAACTGATTTCATCCTATATAGACGACCTCAAACTATTCACATATATAGCTACTTGCTCAATCTCATCTCTTCTCAATGTCTAGACTGATGTTCAACTTAGAACTCCCTCAAGATACTCAATACACTTGATTCCTTCGCTTGCACTCATAAACTTTCGGAAAAACGCTGTAATCATAATTCAGCTGCATAAACTTGGTTTTTAACTTATTCACCATCCAACTTAAGGATCTTATCTTTCCTTCTCTTCTTTTCCTCATTCATCCAAGAAATGTTCCCACCAAAGGGATGCATGTCCTTTCAACTTTGTACAAGCAAATTTTACTTTCTTATCTTCAGTGGTACCTTCAAAATCAAAATATTTTTCCATCTTCATTATCCAATCAAACAATTCTTTTGAATCCAACTTACCATTATATTTCAGTGGATTGAAATGTGGTTTTGTATTCACTCGAGTTAGGGCTCTTATGAACCTCTCTTCTCCCTGATCTAGGCCAGGATTTTCTTCTCTTCCTCTTTCTTCCTATACTTCTACCTCTTCATCACTCACATCATCAACTAGTCAAGCTCTCCTCTGGGCCATTTTAACTGCATCTAATATGGCAGCAATTCCTCTCAACATCTCCATTAAAGTTGGGTCTGCATTTCCACGTGCTCTATTTCCTCTAACATTTATTCTTCCCACCATCTTTACACAAGTCCTCTACAGCTATAGGTCGGATCAACAATCTGCCACCCCACAACAAATCCTCAATAGGACTCTGTGAATTCTGACGACCTCTCACGGATCGAATCTCACTCTGATACCAATCTAGTGCAGCCACAGTAGGGGGGTCCTCAAAGAGAACAATCCAGACCGTGCAAAAAAATTCACACAACGAAAGCAACACAAACATTGGAGGAAAATGTAGATACAATCATTCTCATTAATATAAATCTCAATTACAATCAGCCTGCAACATCCGGGCTTACAAATTCAGCTCACAAGCCTGATACAACATGCTCAAATTACAATTATTCATATATGCTTTGTAATGTGAGCTGAATTCTAACATCTCAAATCTAATATTTTGTCTAACTTAATCAACTATGCTATTATAATGATCTATTACAAGATTTATATCATATATGTAGATCTAGAATCTTTCATGTCGGCCAAAGATTATTACAATCTCCAATGAAAGAAAATGTAACGTGTGCATGAATAGGTCGGCCTCAAATTTGAATTACTCCATGGTGAATGCATAGGATGAAGTGTGGACCTATAATTAAGGTCGAGGACACTCCATGGAACAATTTGAATCACACCATCAAGATCTGCAAGTTACGAGAAAGATCCACAAACGATCGAACTAACCGTTAGGCTTGAAAATTATTCTGGTGTTGGTTCAAGAAACTACCATCAAATTCGGAAGCGATAACTTGCCAGAAAAATATCCAATCATGCTCAAATCTTGGAATAAGGAAAATGAACATGTTCACAATGTAAACATAGATCCACAGGGTCTGGTGAGCAAATATGATGAATCCGCCAACACAAACTAAACAAGAACTGAACAAGAACACAAATTGAAATGAAATATTTTTGGTTGATGCAAGATTGCCAAGAACCAAGGATGCTCCTACATCAAGTAAACATAGATCCATAGGGTCTGGTGAGCAAATATGATGAATCCACCAACATGAACTAAACAAGAACAAAAACTGAAATGAAATATTTTTGGTTGATGCAAGATTGCTAAGAACCAAGGATGCTCCTGCATCACTACTGCTAGTGCCTTCCACCAAATTGAATTGAAAGGCCTCCGTGTGTGCATAAAATCTATCTAGTCGACAATAAATTTTCCTATTTCCCTTTTGATAGTTGCACCATGTGAACCATTTTTTTTAAATTTTATTTCTTTGATCCTTCTATTTGACCAATAAGTTTGAGTCTATTTTTCATTTTATACCAAAAGTACTTCTTGTTTCCTTTCCACCCCATATCACATCCCCCGAATTTGTCCTCTAGATTTTATATCATATTGATATCCCCTCCAATAATCCAAGGCATCTCTTGCAAGTTGCTCAACCAATCCCATAACTCACATTTTGTCTATAGTCATTTGAGGCATAAATAGAGCATAAACCAAATTTTGTTTTGTCCTTTTCAATTATGACCCAGACGACTTTGTTGCATGGTGAGGTACCATGAGAAGTTACCCATTTGGTCCATCTATTTGTAAGATTGCAACCCCCCCCTTTTCCCTTCTCATGTTTAATGACAAAATGGGCATAATCCTTTCATATGAACTTCAGGTTTGTTTCCAGGTTGAAGTTCATAACTTTCACTTCTTGCAGCAACATTACATCTTTGTGTTTGTCTTGGCATAAAACCTTCTTATGTTATATTTTCTCTCTGGAGACTCTAGTCCCCTAATATTACAGGTAGTACAGTTAAAGGTCATTTGCTTCCATTTCTTGAGGACCTTCTTCTAAGCTCCTAAATCCTTTAAAGTATTTAAGAAGAGTAGCCTTATTATACTTGTTCTTTTGATAGGGGATTGGGGCTTCTTTAATTTTTTTCCTTCTTCCCTTTTTTTTTGTTCTAGCCAATTGTTGACAAAGGAACCCTCCCCTCTTTCATCTTGTTCATTCACCTCCTTTTAGATAGTGGAGTCCAAGCTTCCTTGGTCCACATGCCTCCTTGTGGTCTTTTCATTTTTTAAACTCATAGCTTCTCCTGCAGGCTTCAATTTATTTAAAAGACTATGGTCATATTTCAAAGCTTGGTTTGCTTTTGAGCAAGGCTTGGGGCCTCTTCCCGAGGCATGTTATTTGAACATTCTTTGGTCTCTTCTATGAAGCCTTTCACCACCACAGGGGGGTTTTAATCCTCATGGGGATTCTTATCTTCCTCTAGAATTTCTAAATTATTATGCTTAGTGGGGTTCTTCTTCTCCATAGCTAGATCACCGAGGGCTGTGGGTCTCCCTATGTCTGTCATGGATAAGGAAGAGCTCATAATAATCTTAATTCTCTCCTTTGGGCCATATGTGCCCAAAAGTGTTTCTTCTTGAGTATTAATTTCCAAATGAGGGGTTCCCTCCTTTCCCTTATACTCTTGTTGAAGCCTAGGAATTAGAATTTTATGTTCTACATTTCAGTTAATAGTGTATAGGGGGTATTTGAAGATCCATTTGGATTATCTCCCCTCTCCAGACTTTTATTATCCTTTTCTTTTGTGCATTTTGATAATTTGTTTCTCTTTTCTTTCTTTGTTTGCTCAGGCCTAGTGTTGATTAGGATTTGTTTATCAATTGCAATTTGTTTTTTAATTCTATCAATTACTAACTCTTGGGAATTTTTCTTGTGCCTCACAAGTGTATTGGTTTTACCTTTATTTGGATCAATCTCCTCCAAAATTTGGTTTTTTGTCTTAGATGGGATGATCCTGACACCCAAAGCTTCAGGTTAGGTGTGGTTATCACATCTCCTTCTATCATTTCAACATCCAAACAATCCTCTTTCAGGATCTTGGCCCACCTCGAGAGCATATATTTCTCCTCAAGAGTCAGATCATGTTCTAATTCAAGGCATTCTAGTGATTCTGCCTGAGATTCCAAATTGTTTTAGATTGTTTGTTCTTGGTGTGGGGCTTCCTCCCCAATACTTGGCTCGATTGGGTGAGGGTTTACATCAAGTTGTTTTGGACTCCTTGATAACCCTAGTTTCAATTTTTGCAGATTCATTAGAGTTTCTAATTTTTGCCCTAGTTTCCATTTGGTGCCTTACTAGGCTTTTCTTTATTCTTCATAATTGGGCAGTTTTTCCTATTGTTCCCTTCTTTTTTACATAGGAGGCAAGAATTTGCTCCCCCCCAGGATTTCTATTTTACAATTTAGGATATCATTATCAATTTCTAGTTCAATTTCCTCTGGAATTTCTACCTTGAGAGTTATTGCTTAGAGAACTCTAGCATCCATATGTAGTAATGTAATTCTTATTTCTTCTACCCTAATGGTTCTCCCATATTTTGATAGAAGTTGAGGTAAAAATTCCCAGACCAACGATGGTACATTTTTTATATTAATCCACCTAGGGTTCAATAGGGCAAGGAACTCATCATTAACCATGTTCGGTGACCAGGCTAATGCCCTAAATACATAATTTCCAATAGTCCAAAATTCTTTTGCAGTTGCTTTTTTTGTATTTAATTTTTTTGGAAAAAAACCAAGAATAATCCTTTTTCGATCATTATGCAAAATGTATGATGCATTCCTAATCTCTTGTTCCAAACATTTGTTATCCAATAATCCTAAGGGTAATTTATTATAGTCTAAGGAAACGAAGAATTTTGCAACATTTTTTAACCTTTTTTCTTCATTATCAAGAACCCTATTCATTTTTGCATTTAGAATGAAGCAATCTTTCCGAGGGTTAGTAGAGGGTTTCTTACCTCTTCCCCCACTTTGTTGTTGGCCACTGTCGTGGACGCCATCATCTACCAAGATAAATTTCGCAGCCATGAGGATGCCACATTTTTCACTTTCAAACACAACTTCTTAAAAAGATTTAGCATTAGTATTAAAAGATAAAGTGGGAGGGGGAAGAGATAAGATTAGACTTTAGGGCCGAACAATCTGCGGGTTTTTAATAGCATATAGGGCATCCACAATTACAATTACCACATTACTGCAAAGAATTACAAAGAAAGGAAGTGAGGATCACAAGGAAAATGCAAAAAAGGAGGAGCCTGGGCGAGCATAGGACTTACAACTATCTTGAAGCCATCCATTTGTGCACAAGAAACTTCAACACTTGCAAAGCCCTTCTCCAGGTCAACAATTATTCCCTAGGAAATCTTGTTATTCATTTGTAGTTTCTTTTATTATTTTGTAAAGTTCAAATACATATATAATTAATGGTTTTTGTGGCCAAATAAATTGTCATAGACCTTCTAACACACTTGCTATAAAAATTGATTGTTAAGACTTATAAAAAAAATTGCTTGACATTATTTGTATTCGGAAAATAGTTTAGTGTTAAGAAGAACCATTGATAGACTATTATGAATAGATGGAAGAATGAACCTTCCTTTCAATACAACTTATGCTTCTAGGTTGAATTGATAGTTAATTAGATACAGATTAAAGCAAGATACATATCTTATCTAGTTAATGTCCAATATAAGATACACTTCATGCCAACTATGATTGATAATAATAACACAATTGAGAAGTGATAGATGCCAACTATTTAATCATTATGTCTAATTCCAATTGAGATTAATATGTGTTGAATTTAATGTTAATTGCGACTCATATGAAATATTTTCATTTTAAGAAGAGATGCTCGTGTGATCTTTTTTAATGATTGAAAGTGTCTTATGGTGATGTCTTAAATACATGACCTTAGACATAAAATGTTTGTTTTTGTTGCCCATATCAATGAGTAATGGTCCTGGATCCTAGGATTGTAGACCTTGTACTAAAAAAGTCTAAATTTTGAAATTACAGACTAAATCATGCCTATAATCAAGTCTAAGATAGGAAATGTATTGGAAACTAAACCAAGAGTGTTCTAAGAAAGATATACAAACATGACAAAGTGATGAGTTCAAGATTATAGTAAGTAATATAAAAGAACCAAATTATGTGATGCAATCATATATTAAAGACATCCATGTAAAGTGACATAAAATATAGAGGTCAAAGATTAAGTGTGAATTTTACACCCTACAATTAAAAATATGTGAAAACAATTCTATAAAAACTCGAAGGAAAATAAAAAAGTTGTGTAGGAGAATTCTCCAAACAAATCAAAATGAAAATTTGTGTTGGACAATTCTCAACCACTTTCTCAAATAGTATAATTTTAATAACTACAATAGAAACCCACAACATTTTTCAAATTATGAACATTGATTTCTATGTGACAACTATCATTCTTCATGGATTATTTAAAAAGCTAAGTTCCGTATCTTCTCACATTTAATTTCCAAACAATTGTTACAATTATCATTCTAAACACTATTTTAATTAGTATAATTGATTACAATTTATTTTTATAATTAGGGTATATTTATCCATTATTTTCTTTTTTGTTCACGATCAATCCATCTAGATCAATTGAATCCGTGGGACGCCATTTAGAAATTTGGAGGTAGACATCATCTAAATACATTTGACCATATTTATTAATTAAAAATTAAAAAAAAAATTACAGAGTAGATAGTCGATATTAGGAATTGAATATGGTGCGGCCGCGCTTACTCGGTTTGGGAAGTACGCCACATGGAACGTAAGTGCTTGTGTCATCACAAGAGACCAGGCATAAATAACTCTCGAGTTGCTCCAGGGCTCAAGATTCCGTTTTACAGGGAGGAAATAACAGAGGACGAAATGGCGGGACTATTCGACAAACAAGCAAAGGAATATGCGGACGCGAGGCCGAGTTATCCAGCTTCCTGGTTTTCCGAGCTGGCGTCTCTCACATCAAACCACGGCCTCGCCTGGGACTTGGGCGCTGGAAACGGCCAAGCTTCTGTCGCAGTCAGTACTCTTCATTTGCACAATGCACATAAATAACCTAAATAATTCCATTTCCTTTGATACTTTATAGACCTAGTTAACTAATAAGGCGGCGCCAAGGCAGATTGCAGAGCACTACGGGCGAGTGATCGCCACAGACGTAAGCAGGCGGCAGCTGGACCTGGCGCAAGAGCATCCAAGAGTAACGTACGCCGTGACGCCGCCCGTGCTAACGGAGGAGACGCTGGTTTCGATTGTAGGCGCGGAAGGATCTGTGGACCTGGTAGTGGTAGCCATGGCGGTGCACTGGTTCGACCTTGGGGTTTTCTATTCGCAAGTGAAGCGCCTGCTGCGGAAGCCTGGGGGAGTGATCGCCGTGTGGGGATACACTCATCCGAGCGTCAGTCCGGCCGTAGACGAGGTGTACAGGAAATTCACGGATTCCACAATGGCGTACTGGAACCCTAAAACAGGGTATTTGATGGAAGGGTACAAAACCCTGCCCTTCCCCTTCCAGCCCGTGCTGCCCGGCAGAGAAGGTTGCGAGGAAAGGCCGGCTATTAGGCAGATGGAACGGCAGGTGTCGGTGGAGGGCTACATTGGATTGCTCAAGTCATGGTCGGCCGTGGTGAGTGCGAGGGAGGAGGGCGTGGAGCTTCTGAGTGATGATGTTTTGGTGGCGTTCAAAGAGGCGTGGGGGGATGAGGATGCCATTCGCACCTGTACATACCAGGTCTATCTGCTAGTCGGCAGGCCGTCCCTCTGAACTCCTGCGCTGGCTCTTTTTCAGCTTGAACTTAATCTTCTTGAACTTAGGCTCCAAGGATTTGTAGATCAAAAGCTTTTAAAAAGTTTACAATTTTAATAAACAATTTTATTTAGATATTTAGATATTGTAAGGGAAAATAATACCTTTACATAAGTGTTTTAAGGCCATCAATTAAAAAATAGATATTTATTTTTTAAATATAAATATATAAATATATAATTTTTTATAATATATTAATATAAAATTATTTTAAAAATATAATATTTACTATATTTTAAAAAATAAAGAGTTTTAAAAATTATATGTATAAATATAAAATTTATGTATCTCTATAAAAATATTTATAGATTAGTAATAATAAATTTTCACAATCTCTAAAGATAAAAATACTGACCCAATCTAATCTAGAAACATTCAGCTCACACAATCTAATCTAGAAACATTCAAAAAGTTATTGTTAAGAAGAACTCAACATCCTAAGAGAACTTTCTAAGAGAAATTCTAACATCCATATGTAGTGCATGTATTTCTTCTACCTACTGGTTCTCCCATATTTTAATAGAAGTTGAGGCAAAATTGCCCAAACCAACAGTGCTACATTTTTTATATTAATCCACCTAGGGAATGATAGGTAAGGACCTCATACCAACCATGTTTGGTGACTAGGGTAATGCCCTAAATACAAAATTTCCAATAGTCCAAAATTCTTTTGTAGTTGCTTTTTTTAGCATTTTATTGTTTTGGAAGAACACCAAGAATAATCCTTTTTGGATCATTGTGCAAAATGTATGATGCATCCCTAATCTCTTGTTCCAAACATTTGTTATCCACTAATCCAAGAATTTTTGTGAGGGTAATTTATAATAGTCTAAGGCAACGAAGAATATTGTAACATTTTTTAATCTTTTTTCTTCATTATCAAGAACCCTATTCATTTCTGCATTCATAATGAAGCAATCTTTCCTACGGTTAGCAGAGGGGTTCTTACCTCTTCCTCTAGTTTTTTGTTGGTCACCGTTGTGATTCCATCATCTACTGAGATGAATTTCGCAGCCACAGGGATGACATGTTTTTCACTTTCAGACACTTCTTTAAAATATTTAGCAGTAGTGTTCGAAGATTCACCAGAAGAGCCATTTATTTTCTTTTTCCCTCCATTGGGGGGTTTGTCTGGGGGCAACCCACTTGCTTCCATCGAGTGTCACCATGTACAACCAATACAACAGATCAGTGGGAGGGGGGAGAGATAAGATTAGATTTTAGGGCCGAACAATCCATGAGTTTTCAACAGCATATAGGGCATCCAAAATTACAATTACCACATCACTACAAAAACTTACAAAGAAAGGAAGTGAGGATCACAAGGAAAATGCAAAAAGGAGGAGCCTGGGCGAGCATAGGGCTTACAATTGTCTTGAAGTCATCAATTCGCGTGCAGGAAACTTCGACACTTGCAGAGCCCTTCTCTAGGTCAATAATTATTCCCTAGGAAATTTGTTATACATTTCTAGTTTCTTTTATTATTGTTGTAAAGTTTAAATACATATAATTAATGGTTTTTGTGGCCAAATCAATTATCATAGACCTTCTATCACACTTTCTATAAAAATTGATTGTTAATACTTATAAAAAAATTGTTTGACATTATTTGTATTCGAAAAATAGTTTGATGTTAAAAAGAACCATTGATAGACTATTATGAATAGATGGAAGAATGAACCTTCCTTTCAATACAACTTATGCAGTTCTAGGTTGAATTGATAGTTAGTTAAATATAGATTAAAGCAATTGATACATATCTTATCTAGTTAATGTCCAATGTATAAGATACACTTCATGCCAACTATGATTGATAATAATAATACAATTGAGAAGTGATAGATGTTGATTATTTAATCATTATATGTCAATTCTAATTGAGATTAATATGCGTTAAATTTAATGTTAATTGTGATTCATATGAAATAATTCCATTTTAATGAGAGATGCTCTTGTGTGATCTTTTTAGTGATTGAAAGTGTCTTATGATGATGTCTTAAATACATGATCTTAGACATAAAATGTATTTTTTTTGTTGCCCATATCAATGAGTAATGGTCTTGGATCCTAGGATTGTAGACATTGTACTCAGAAAAGTCTAAAATTTGAAATTAGGGACTAAATCATGCCTATAATCAAGTCTAAGATAGGAAATGTATTGGAAACTAAACCAAGAGTGTTCTAAGAAAGATATACAAACATGAAAATGTGACAAGTTCAAGATAGTAAGTATTATAATGTGATGCAATCATCTATTAAAGACATGCATCTAAAGTGACATAAAATATAGAGGCCAAAGATTAAATTATGAATTTTCCACCCTACAATTAAAAATAAGTGAAAACAATTCTATAAAAACTGGAAGGAAAATAAAAATGTTGTGTAGGAGAATTCTCCAAGTAGATCAAAATAGAAATTTGTGTTGGAAAATTCCCAACCACTTTGTCAAATAGTATAATTTTTACAACTATAATAGAAACCCACAACATTTTTCAAATTATGAACATTGATTTTTGTGTGACAACTATTATTCTTGGTGGATTATTTAAAAAGCCAAGTTCCTTATCTTCCCACATTTAATTTCCAAACACTTGCTATAATTATCATTCTAAACACTATTTTAATTAATATAATTGATTACAATTTATTTATATGCATTAATCTAATTAGCATATATTTATGTAAATGATATTTTATTCCCTTTAAAGTAACATAACTTTCATTTTGACTTTCTAATATTATTTTAGTTAGTCATGTCGTAGCCATTATTTTCTTTTTCATCAACGATCAATCCATCTGGATCAACTAAATCCGCAGGATGGCATTTAGAACCCTGAAGTGAGACAACATCTAGATATACATTTGACCATATTTATTATTTACACCGAAGGCAATTCCTTATTTGAGATTCACAAGCTCATTTTGTCTTTGGACGGCGAGCAAACGCATATAAGCCATGCAAGATGATTGGACCATTTACAACTGTTGAGTTTTTCCACCGTCGATCTTTTGTTGCTTTCCTTTTTACATCATTACCGTTTTTCCAACGCCCAACAACCATGAAAGGATTTTACACTACGGTATTTAAGATTATTTGTTGGGATATGAGAGAAAAAGCCACTATCGTGTTGAAAATGAAGCAACCTATGGAGGGCCTTCGCTTATGAAAACAAGGTTCATACTTAATGTACTACTACAAGTACACATAGATGAGATTTTTACATATCTTTCTTATAGGTGTTATCTCTTTTAGTCAATCTAAAATAAAATATACAAGTAAAAAACTACTTATAATATATATTTATATACTATATTATATTACTACAATTATTATTAATATATATTATTTTATATATTATTGATAATTATATTTACATAATATATAATCATAATTATAATATTGAAATTATATATTTTATAGAATAACATATATAATAATAATAGTCAATTTTATTATAAGGTCTATATAATTAAAAATATAATACTTTGAAAATGCTTTTTTCTACATTTTCACAACATGAACTATGGAAATCTAATGTCTCTTATATAATACTTTTATTAATAATATAATATATATTTATATTATTATATATTAAATAAATAAATTTACATATAATATATATCTATATTACTCATTAGATATTATATATTATTAAAATAAAATAAAAATAAATAAGTATAACATATTTTTACATATAATATCATTTATAATTGTGAATTATGTATATTATTTATATATTATTAATAACTTTGTCCTCTTCCGCTTCTATTTCTGCTGAATGCATTCGGTATTTTTCTACCTTATTCTCTGAGGATTCACCTCCTGCTAAGGAGGATGAAGCAAGAATTTTAGATTGTGTTCCGAAGCTGGTGAATAATAAAATGAATGATTCGTTGCTTGCCCCTATCACCTTGTCGGAACTTGAGAATGTTGTGTTCTAGATGAAGAAAGGTAAAGCTCCTGGGCCTGATGGGTTCCCTGTTGAATTTTTTCAGGAGTTCTGGGAAGTGGTTAAATTAGACCTTTTAGAGGTTGTCCAGGAATTCTATATGAATAAACAAATGTTGAAGTCTCTGAATGCTACTTTTTTAGCTCTTATTCCTAAGAAGGAGGGAGCTAATTCCTTAGATCTGTTCAGGCCTATTGTGCTTTGTAATGTTGTGTATAAAATTATTACTAAGCTAATAGCAGAAAGGCTGAAACCTTGGCTTGATGGTCTAATCTCTGAGGAATAGGGGGGTTTTGTTGCTAGTAGACAGATCATGGATGGGGTGGTTATTGCTGCTAAGGCTATTCACTCTATAGAATCCTCAAAAGATAAATCTATGTTTATTAAACTGGACATGGCTAAAGCGTATGATCGGGTTAAATGGAGCTTTCTATTTAAAATCTTGAGAGCTTTTAGTTTTGCTGAGGGTTGGATTGATTGGGTTAGGAGTTGTGTCACTTCCTCTTCCTTTTCAGTGCTTATCAATGGAGAACCCACTTGTTTGTTTGGTGCTTCTAGAGGCCTCAGACAGGGTGATCCCCTGTCCTCGTACTTATTCATCCTCCTTAGGGAAGGCCTGGGGTGGCTCATCCGTGCTCACATTGCTAGCGGCGGGATTCAGGGTTGGAGATGGGGAGAAGGTATTCCCCCCAGTCTCATCTTCAGTTTATGGACGATACGACCTTGATGGGTAGGGCAAAGGTTGAGGAGGCTCTCAATTTGTGCAGTGTGTTGGACAGTTACTTAGCTGCTTCTAAACAACGCATAAATGAGGGGAAGTCCTTCATCTATTTCTTTCACACTCCTAAGAATATTCAAAGGAGAATTGCTGGTATTCTTTAGTTTCAGATTGGTTCGCTCCCTTTTTCCTATCTTGGAATCCCTCTTGTTGTTCGTTCTCTCCCCAAAAGGTTTTGACAGGAGACTCTTGACAAGTTTCAAAGATTGGTCAGCCATTGGACTTACAGGTGGCTGTCCTCAGCTGGTCGCATGACTCTTCTAAAGTCGGTGGTCCAGGCTCTCCCTCTTTATAGATGTTTTGTTCTTTCTGCTCCTTCTAGCTTTATTAAGGATTTTGAGAAATTGTCTCGTCAGTTTCTTTGGGCTGGCAATCTTCTTCATAGTAAATGGAGTTTGGTGAAGTGGGATGTTGTCTGTAGGCCAAAGCAGGAGGGGGGTCTGGGCCTACGATAGACATATTTGATTGGGTAGGCTTTGGCTGCTAAGTTGTATTGGCATTGGTGCTCTCACCAAAACTTGTGTTGGGCTAAAATTCTAACCTTCAAATATTTGGGGGTAGTGGAAATTCAAGAGGTTGTTAGATTCAGTTTGGAGGGGAAAGGTTCTATGATCTGGAGTACCTTGAAACATGGTGCCAAGCTGGTTAAACAGGGCCTTTTTTGGATTTGTAATGAGGGTTAGGATGCTCTTTTCTGGCATGATTCTTGGGATGGTCATCCTCCCATTGTGTCCTCGCATCCCCACCTTCACGATTTGTGTATGATTTTCATGGAGGCGGGATGGAGTCATGTGGCTAATTTCAAATCTCAACATCTTTTGGGTCAGATTTCTGTGTCCAGGTGGAAGGACCCCTTGGATTGGCCCCCTGGTGGTGCAGTGGAGGATCGCCAAGAGCTTGTTAATATCTTATCGAGTCGTGTCTATAATTCTCTTCACGGAAGCGATGTGCTTGCTTGGGGACCTGATTTGAAAGGAAAATTCTCGGTTGCCTCTGGCTATCAGGTTTTGGATAAACAGGTTTTTGGGAGCTCACAGGTTTCTTGGTGGAAGCATATTTGGAATAACTTTGCTTGGCCTAAATGTAATTTCTTCTCTTGGCTTGTGGCTCAAGGTAAATGTCTTACTTGGGACAATCTTTGGAAGCGTGAGTTTCAGGGACCTTCCATGTGCATTCTTTGTGGTCAGCATGAGGAGTGCTTATCACATCTCTTTTTTCAGTGTTCTTTTACTAAGACTATTTGGCATTACTGGTGGAATCTTTGGAGCGCTCCATGTTGTCATGTCTCTTCTTTGGAGGACTTCTGGAAGAGACAGGGTTCTCCCCCTATTACAACCTCTTTCCTAAAAATTGCTTGGAGCATTGGTCCTAGTTTGATTGTTTGGCAAATTTGGTTGGAACGTAACAGAAGAATCTTCCTTGATAAAAAATTGCTCATGGGGCAGCTGTGGAGGCGTATTCTTGGGGCTCTACAGGAGACTTTGACTGCTAAGTGTGACTTGTCTGTGCCGATTGATCCTAGAGACTTGGGTGTTGTAAATTCTTTGGGCCTTGCCACAGGGGACAAAGGTACTGCTTGCAAGGTTCATCGTAGGTGTGGGCAGGAGAGGGTTGCTCGTGAGGGCTTTTGGTGCCCGCCTGCTCTAGGTGAACTAAAAATTAATATGGATGGGTCATCTAGGGGTAATCTTGGGCATGCTGGGATTGGAGGTATTCGTAGAGACAGCCTTGGAGTGGTGGTTTTTTTCTTTTCTATGTATCGGGGTTTGCAAACTAATAATCTTATGGAGGCAAGTGCTATTCTCTTGGCGATTGAGCATGCGGTTTCCCTTGGATGGCAGTGGATTGTTTGTGAAGCTAGCTCTCAGGTTGTTATTGATATGTTGAATAAACGAATCCCATGGATAATTGCCTTTCTGGCTTGGCTGTGGAACAAATTGTTTCTCTGTGTTCTTCTTTGGAGTCCATTTTTTTCTGCCATATTCCGCGGGAGTGGAATAGGGTGGCTAATGGGTTGGCTAGATGGGCTTCGGAAAGGACTGATTCTTGGTGTGTGGATGATTGGGGCAATCTTCCTATTGATTTGGCCCCTGTTCTTGAGGAATGGGTTACTGAGGATATGAGGTGTTTCTTGGGTGTGAATTAATTCCTGTTGTCTCTGGCCACTTGTGGCTTCTTTCTTTGGTCCTTGTACTCATCATGATCTCAATAAATTTTTTAATTCTCCTTTTTATTAAAAACAATAGATTTTGAAGTTGGGTGCATGCAGGACTACCAAGAAAAAAAAAATGTTCTTAAGTGGCAAAATTCAAAAATCCACAAAGTTAGGCAACTTGACATAAAAATTTGAATAAGCTATCTATATTATTTCAAAAATATGTAATAATAGAATATGTATAAAATTGAATGTAGTTTCTAAACTACTAGGTTTATTTTTTTTAAATAAAAATTTATTTGGTGAAAATTTGAAATTTCAATGCAAGAGTACTTAAATTGGAAAAATAAGTGAGGTCTCCATATTTGTCCAATTCTAACTACAATAAAATGATAATATTTTTTATGAGGATTTAGATATAAGTAGAGGACTCATGTCCCAATGTGATGCATATTTTTGTAATTAGTTTCCAAGTAAATAATTAATTAAGTGAATTTTTATTACAACTTTAAAAAATATAAAACGCATATGTCCTAATTCACCTTAACTCTAATAGTCAAAACTTCATGAATTTTTTTCTTCTTTTTAATGCTATAGTATGCAAAGCATAGAATGCATTACACATGTTTCAGATTAAAAAAAATTGATACCATTTTGAAAGTTTAAAAAAATTTGACCCAAATTTCTACCAACGTAAGACTTCCTATTCATAATTTGGAATAGAAAATGAATAATAAATTACTTATTAAATCTAAAAATAAAGCATAACTGTGATACGGTGAAAAGTTGAGAATTCCTTTTAAACCTTAGAGCCCATCAATTTTGCAACTATCGTACCTACATACCCACTCATACAACAAGCGGTCTTATCATGATCCCGCACATACCTTAGCTGAACTTACCACCTGCCGAGATTTCCCCACCAAAGATATAGCCAATCCATTTTTCCGCATGTGATGTGTTGATATTTTTTGGACATAATTTGAAACCTTTGATAAAATGATATAAGTGATTCCCCTTCCTTTTTTTCGGTTGTACATAATTTTTATAGGGTCATGTCACTTTCAATATTATAGGAAAAGTGTGTGATAAACTTGTCAGCAAGTTCGTTCCATGTGCTTATCCTAGGAGGAAGATGTGTGAACCACTCTAGAGCCTACCCCAAAAGGCTACATGGAAATAATCTCATCAAGTACATAGGATCAAAAGCAATTTCCATACATGTAGTGTTAAACTCCATTATGTGTTCTACTGGATCTTCTTTCCCCTTATACTTGTTAAAGCTTGGAACGTTGAAGTGTGGTGGGAAAGGTGGCATATATATGCTTCTATCAAAGGGATAAGGACATAGTTAATCCATTGAGTATGTTTTCTTGGTTGTGCTCATTTGCATGTTTTCCATTTATTGTTGCATTTTTTTGTATTTGTTGCATAAAAGTGTCCATGGGTGATGGTTAAATGTTTGATTGAATTTGCACAAGAGGGTTGGTGTTGGTGTTGAGTATGTTGAGATGATTGTATGATGGATTTTTTTTTTGAATTTTGAATATAAATTTTGGATTTGGGTTGGTGTTTCATTGCAAATAATTTTGATTGCCTTGTTGGAAGTGACATGTGAACATGGTATTGGTATTGGTATGGGTTTGATGTTGTGGTGGTGTGTTGTTGGTATGTTGAGGTTATGGTGTGAAGTTGGTGTTTGGAGTGACATGTTGTTGTGATGGAGGTTGGTTGGTGTTCAAGTTTGACCCAAAAGACATGTTGGTACTTGGTGTAGTGTTGGCCATTTGGGCTGGCACTCTTGATGTGACAATGTGAATCCTTCTTGTTTTGGTTGGTGGGTTTAGGTTTTGATTTGTGTTTGTGTTGGTGGATGGTGTGATATTTTTAGTGTATGTTGTCGAAAATGGATTTACAAAATTCATACCCATGGTACTAGAGGACGAACCAAATGGATTACTAAAAGTGGGAGTTGGTCCTTGGGTGTGTGCAAGAAGTTGAGTCCACTTTTTGGCCAAAAAGTGGAAGTGTTTTCCCTAATTTTTAGAATTTAACACATTTGACCTTAAAATTTGAAGCACTTAAAGATGGAATATTCAAAAAAGTCACTACTCATAAAATGTAGTACTCGAAGTCTAGTTTCCAAATATGTAATTTATTTCAATACCCAGATTGTAAAAATTGAGTTTCAATAGGCGTTTCTAAAAACCACTATTTAAAAGTCACTTTTTTATACCATACCTATATGCACGCAATGACATCCATATTTTGACCTAAATTATCATATTTTTCTAAATCCTTTGGGAAAAATATTCAGACTCAATTAAGTTTGTTTCGAGCATTTTTTGTAATTTTTATTGAATTTTTTTTTTTTTTTGTTAAATTTTTATTTAGGAATATTTTGTTGTCATTTTGAAAAATTCATCGGTAATGATATGCATGTAAGATGACTTAAACTTATCATTTTTTGATTTTTTTTTTTTTAAATTGAAAAGAATTGTCCAAGCTCTTGTTCCCTCGCAAGTAAATCCGCTCATCAAAATGTTACGTTGATCAAAAGCATTAAAATACTAAAACCTAATAATAATCTGCTTATGGACTCATTCATTAGGAAATTAATTGGAAATAAAAAAAATTAATCAAATTCATTAAAAAATTGTATATTTGGAAATCTATGACTGTTTCATCTATAATTGGTTTTAATTTATAAAAAAAAAAAAAATTTGCAAATAAGTCTTCAAACATATGTCCAAAGTCACGATTTTCCTGTGACATTAACAAGATCTTCAAGTTGCAGGTCAAACCAGGTCCAAAGCTTAGGCTTGGGTCCCCAAGCCATTTCCCGAACCAAAAAAAAGCCAAAAACCCACCTAAAAATTCATAATTTAAAAAACGGGATACCGTTTCATAAAAAAAACATTTTTTATGGTTCTATGAAACGAGATCCCATTTTACAAAACGGGATCCCATTTTGAAAATTACCAAAAATAGAAAGTTTCCATTTTCAAAAAAAATTCAAAACAGGATCCCGTTTCGAAAACTTTCCATTTTTGGAAATTTCGCTTTTGAATTAAACGGGATCCTGCTTTGAAAATTTTCCTTAAAATGGAAATTTAAAAAAAAAACGATCCCCATTTTTAAATTTAGGCCTCTCGATCCCGCTTAAACGGGATCCCACTTTTTAAAAATGGGATCCCATTTATTAAAAAGTGGGATCCCATTTTTTGCAAGCCAATTTTATTTTTTTGCCCAAGGCAAAAACTTCCATGTTTCGTGGGCTCATCTTCTTGCATTCACCCCCTTGTGATGTTGCATGTATTCTTTTGGCCCCAAATGTTGGTGTAGGAGGTATTTTGACATGTGTTATGTTATGTGCAGTTCCCCCAAATGGCATACTGGTGTGTTTTTTTTGTGAGAATGATTGACCTTGTGAAAATGTGTTGCGACCAAGACCTTGAGTTTTTGTTTGTGTTGTTCCCTGTACAATTCTGGAAGTGTCAAAACCAAAAGGAAGATTGGCACCTTTTTGAACAAGTGCAAGAAAGTACTTATTAGTATCCTCATTCACTAATTCCTCTACAATTCGCACTATCTTAGGATCTTGGGAAGCTTCTTCAATTTTCTTAGGTGTTAGGTTTGGTTAACCTCCTTCAATGTAAAATTGTCAAATAGATTTGGTGTTTCACTCTATGTTGTTGGAGGTTGGTTTGATGTTGAACCAAAGTTCATGTTGCTACCTGGATTGATATAGGGGTCATATGATGGATCCATGTCTTTTCATTTCCTTTGTGACCTAGTTAAGACCATATAAGACTTGTGACCTTTGGATGTTTGAGAATTTTAGAGAGTATGCAACAAAGATGAGGGATGAAAACTAAGGATGAAAATGGAAGATGACTCTATGCTATGTTTTTTGTTTTTTGGACTATAAGAATGACAATACAAACTATGACCAAATTTTGATATGCAAGAATGGTGATGAGGCTATGACTATGCTTTGGATGCAAAGTGCTAATGGAACTATGACTATGACTTTGTTTGGATTGGGTATGCAACCTTGATCCTTAAAAGATGATGCTAAGCACATTGTGATGAACCTAAGTAATAACTCTAAATTTCAAGACGTCATGAGTATAAACCAAGATGATGATGATGATGATTGATAAAAGGTGAATCTAAACTAGACTAATGAGTTGTAGACCCAACCTAAAGATAGGATAGATGAGAGTTATGATAAGGTCAAGACATCTAAAAATGAGGCTAATGGTCTACCCAATAGTATGTTAAGCTTCCTAATCTCAAGACTCAAAGATGGTGCTAAAATGAAGCTAAGATGTAGTGTATACAAACTAGGACTATGCAAGATGACCTAAGGTGAATGATAAAATGATGTGAATGGACTGATTGAACCTAAACAAGTCTCTGATCTAAGTATACAGTCATAGTCTATGAGGAAAATAAAAGTTGGATATACAGATATTTCCCCAAAATAATTGATCCTAGCAGTTGCAGTGTTTCAAGCCATAGATGCAGTGTAGGGACAATCAGTTGTAGTGTAGGACCAGTCAATTGCAGCGTACAAATAAATGCAAGATTCTAACTTCCTAGAACCTCAAAAAAATGTGGTGTAATGTCTGACGATTGTGATGTTCTGCTAAATAGTTATGGTGTTATTCTTTTGACCCTAATTTGATGTTCTCTAGGTTTTTTTCCATTTTTCACAAATTTAGATGTGACCATAAAACACAACAAACACTTGAAAAATAGAATTGGTTGATTTTGACTCTTTGACTTCTTGGTAAGAAAGTATGTTTATAAGTTTTCTTCCATAAGACTTGCTTCCATCCTTGGTTCAAAAATAATACAAGCAAGCACAACCTAAGGAATAATAGGGTTTATCTAATAAAGTGGGCTTACCTCACCCCCAAGAGAGAGTGATGTTTCCCCCAAAAAAATGATCCTTACAGTTCTAGTGTTTCAAGCCACAGATGCGGTGTAGGGACAATCAGTTGCAATGTAGGACTAGTCAATTGCAACGTACAAACAAATGCACGTTTCTAGCTTCCTAGAACCTCAAAAAATTATGGTGTAATGTTTGACGATTGTGATATTCTGCTAAATAGTTACGGGTATGTGTAGGATCATCATAGAAAAAACAAGCCCTTAAGTGGCAAAAAATTCAAAAAAATCAAAGTTAGGCAACTTGACATAAAAATTTGAAGAAGTTATCCATATTATTTCAAAAATATGTAAGAATAGAATCTATAGAAAATTGAATGTAGTTTCTAAACTACTAGGTTTATTT